>JBAMYA010044575.1:0-12371 GCA_037176975.1 Arrhamphus sclerolepis
CCTTCCATCAGCAAGGGCATTGAAGATGAAACATGGCTGGGTCTTTCAGCATGACAATGATCCCAAACACACCACCCAGGTAACGAAGCAGTGGCTTTGTAAGAAGCATTTCAAGGTCCTGGAGTGGCCTAGCCAGTCTCCAGATCTCAGCCCCGTAGAAAATCTTTGGATGGAGTTGAAAGTCCATGTTACCCAGTGACAGCCCCAAAACATCACTGCTCTAGAGGTCTGCATGGAAGAATGGGCCAAGATATCAGCAACAGTGTGTGAAAACCTTGTGAAGACTTACAGAAAACATTTGACCTCTGTTATTGCCAACAAAGGCTATATAACAAAGTATTGAGATGAACTTTTGTTATTGACTAAATACTTATGTTCTACCATGATTTGCAAATAAATTCTTTAAAAATCAGACAATGTGATTATCTGATTTTTTTTTCTCATTTTGTCTCTCATAGTTGATGTATACCTATGCTGAAAATTACAGGCCTCTCTCATCTTTTAAAGTGGGAGAACTTGCACAATTGGTGGCTGACTAAATACTTTTTTTGCCCCACTGTATATATTATGTAGCTGCATAAAAAATAGAAGACATAGCGCTCTTACAAAATTTGTGAGGTATCCAAAAGATGGATGGCTTGCAGTAAACTATCAATTCTGATCTTTAACATTTAATCCACGCAAATATGACATGTCATTATGACATTTACAAAATTACTGATATATTACTGATATCTGTATCAATTGTTTGATGAAATTCAACTCATTTCAGCTTTCTGAAGGGGAGGAGATGGAGAGAAGCTTGGGGTATGTGGAATTGAACCTGCTCTCAGCCAGGTTTAGTTCACAGAATCAGTTGCTATGGTAACAGACCCTGAGTATAAGTTACCTTAGTTCTGAAATGTTCTTAACTGAACCTATTGCTAGTATTAAGTTAACTCACTTTGTGAAATGGAAAACTCAGAGATTTGCTGAGTTCATGTTCAATATACTCAGAGTTTAAAAATAAGACACTTTCTGAATTGGGCCCTGGATGATGTGATTTTATTTTGCCTTCATCTAGCCATTGTTTTCAGCTTTCTTTGAAGCAGTTTTCTGTTGGAATGATTGAAATGCTCTATCTGGGTTGTGACACAGGAGTTTCCTCAAGTGGAGGAGTTAATGTATCGAAGTGTAGAAGGGTAAAGTAAAAATGTAATGGGATATCAGGTTGATCATTGCAGCATCAGCAGTAAGACTCTTAGAGTCTGTTGTGATGGAAAGAGAATTGAGCAAAAAGGCAAGACTCTCTATTTATCAATCAATGTCCCTGCCATCAACTATATTTGCAAACCGTGGAAAGTGACCTCAAGGATAAGATCGTGAATATAAGCTCCTGGGTGGCTGAACTCTACATTAGAGATAGGGTGAGAAATTCTGTCATCCGGGAGAGGCTCAGGAGAGTCACTGCTCCTCCATATCGGGGTGAGCCAGCTGAGGTTTTTTCCTGAGAGAGGCATTATGGGTATGTCCAACCAAGAGAGAGATATCCTGTCCTTGGCAGACCCAGGACTCACTAGAGAGATTATATCTCTAGGCTGACCAGGAAAGACCTTGGGATTCCCCAGAAGAGGTAGAGGAGGTGGATGGAGGGAGGACAGTCTGTGCCTCATTGCTTAGGCTTTCTGCTCCACGACCTGAATTTGGATAAGCAGAAGTCACAAATCACACACAAGGAGCCTTCATTAATGATGAGAATGCAAATTTCAGTGAGGTCTTTTTTTTTTTTTTTTTTGCATAGAAAATAATTGTTGTTAAACGTTTCTACATGCATTTAGATTTTGACATTTCCAAACAAAAGTAGTCCTACAAATCAACAGACCTGACCTCAGTAAACGTATAAAAGTATCCCAAATGTAAAATAGGTTATTTAACTGATATTGCACCAAGTCCTTGAATTGACCACAAATGAATGGCCACACCCTGTAAGTTGTAAGTAAGTGATATTTAATAATATGTCCTCTGAAACTTTAATAGTTTAATGGAATAGGTTCAAAAGAAGAAAAACAAATTAATTTTGCAGATTATTTTTTTAAATTTGGAATTCCTCTAACAATAGCTGTTGAATCACATCCAAATTTATTGGGATTCCAAAAATCCTCTGTGACATCACCTGAAGACTGACTGTGAAGCTGTTTTGTGGCGATATATAGGGATGAGTTGACTCTACTCAGTTAATGTAAAAATGACCAAATGGTTGGAATGAATAGCTCAGCAACTTGTTGAAGCATATCCACTTAAGCTTAGTCACCACAACATAGTAATTTTAGTTTGTCTGAGCTCATGCTAGGCTTTGATAGATCTAGTATAATTTTACATTCATTCTGATCAAATCTGTCCGCCCATATTCTTTTCTGATGGTGTTACTGACTTGAAATGAATACCGCAAGAGCTGAATCAAAGTCTGCCATAACACCAGCTGAGCTCCACTAGGACCCTGGATTAGCCAATGCTTGTCTAATTGACTACTGCCTGAGGTTCCCCAGAGTTCTGTCAGAACTCTGACATGTATTTCCATTGACTGTGGGCATAGGTAGCTACTGCCTACTGATTAGCTATACTTCATCCTCTGAGTAAGCCAAAGCTCGTCATAGCAGTATCTTATCGCAATTTATATTAGGCTACAAACAAGAATTTTTATCTTTAAAATAAGAATGCTTATATAAGGTCTTTATACACAGCTCAGATAAGAAGTTTATCATAAATGCTAAGTACTACGTTGCTAAAATGATGACATATAGCCATTTGATACCATAGGCTACAATGCAGCTGTCAGTCAAATTCAGATTCATTATTAGGACTTGATCTTACAATCCTTACAATTTCAGCACAATTCTTGACAGTCTGTCTTTGACCACAGAGCAAAGCCAACCCTACACATCATTAGTTGTGTACCTCAAAAAGGTACACATCAGGTGTTTTGGCCATTTATCACAATACACTCACATTCGAGGCAGACCCACCGCAAGCTGATCAGACTTGGGTGTGTTTTGATAGGTTGGTTACTCCTTTGGTCGCCTAGGGGCACAAACAGGATCCTTATCTAATGACTGCTTCTTTCTGCCATGTTAGCCATCTCTTTCATGTCTTTTATTAGGGCTTGCCCACTGATCCATCCATCCATCCATCCATTTTCTATACCCGCTATTTCCTGTTCAGGGTCACGGGGGTCTGCTGGAGCCTATCCCAGCTCAGGCAGGGGTACACCCTGGACAGGTCGCCAGTCCAGCCCACTGATCCCTAAGTCCTTAAGCAGCCTCGCTTTGGACCTGGTGAAAAAGCCTCTGCAACCCACTTTGACTGGCCGCACATCAGCCTTCCAGCCTCTTACTATAGCTTCAGGCACCATGTCTGAGTACAGAAGCCTTTTTATTTCATTCGAAAGACCTCTGGCATCCTAACAAGGGACAGCAGGCTCTATAAGAAAGGCACATTTATGGGACTTCAACAAGAGGGCTAAGTCTGGTCATAGGGTGGTTTCTGCAATTTTGGGTGGAAATATGAGTTGCTGGTCTAAGTCAACACTTATTTCCCAGTTGCAGGCTCCCTGTAGCTGTCTGGGATCAGGAAGCAAGGGGTTAAATGTTTTTTTTTCTCTCACTCTCAGACAAACAATATTGCCTGGTGCACTGTGTCTTGAATATGATGGGACATGGCATTCATAAATTTGATCTCACAATCTTGGTCTCAAGCTCTGTTGCTAGGAACCTTAAGATCTTTTTGGATCGCCAGGTGTAACTTCCCTGGGTCAGGCTGGCCTTGAATTTTACCAAGACAGGCTGGATCTTCCCTCACCCAGAGATATAGGTTGGTAGGGGATGGCAGGATGTCATAGGTTGCTGTGATATGTGAAACTTGGCACATTTGTCTCCACAGCGACCATGTGATCTTTCTCTTTTCAATGGCATCCGATCTCATCCAGCAACCTTGCTTGCCTTGGGATACAGCTCTGGCACATGCCTCAGCTTCCTCGTGCCAGGGCACTTCCTCTACCATCAAGAATTGGCATTCTGCTGGAAATTCCTTTTTGACATATAAATCTTGTTCCTCGAAGGCCAAATACCCTCTACCTTGCTTGATGTGTGGCCCACTGTCTTGGTGCTGGAGGGCAATGGAGTTAGAACAGTCTCAACAGCCACAAATGCGCAGCATGATTTGCAAATGCACAGGACAAGATTCACAAATGCACTGGACAAGATTAACAAATGCACGGGATGATTCACAAATGCACAGGACAAGATTCACAAATACGCGGGACGATTTACAAATGCACAGGACAAGGTTCACACATTTATTTCTGATATACACACAAATATATCTTCATTCTAACTGATTGCATTTTGCATGCAGATAGCGCTCTTTGAATGGTTTAATGTGACTGGATCGTGAGTAAGTCGTTTCCCACGTGGGGTGTGTTCTTATGATTGGCTGAATTAAGGAAGATATCTGACTGGTTGCAGATCATTCATGTTAGAAAAAATGCATTTGTGAATTGGAGGCACGGCAGGGGAGCCTCAAAATTCACTCACAGATGCAGCAAAGTCCACAGACCAGACGCCATTTGTAAATCAAGTTATATTGTATGTGCATCAGAAATAAATGTGTGAATCCTGTCCTGTGCATTTTCGAAACCTCCTGTGTATTTGTGAATCTTGTCCTGTGCATTTGTGAATCATCCTGTGCATTTGTAAATCGTTCTGTGCATTTGTGAATCTTGTCCTGTGCATTTGCAAATCATGCTGCACCTTTGTGGCTGTTGAGACTGTTCTAACTCCATAGTCCATCGAGGGCAACTTTAACATCTGATACTGTAGCGGCTGTGGTCCATTTTCTTCCTGTGGCCAGGGTTAGGACAGCTTCTCTTACCACAGGGGTCTTGAGATTCGGTGAGTGTCAACTCCAGTCTTGTTTTAGCACACTTATATTCTTTGACTACACTGGAAATGGACAGTGACAGGGCTCCATTCCCATACAGTCCAATACTACTGAGGCATCTCAGTAGACTGAGCCACTTCTTCACCTGTGTGTTAACCAGCCTTTCCAATCATATGGCCTGAAAGAGACTCACTTTGTACACAGTGACTTGCCACATGAGGTGGGGAAGCAAGCTGAATTGGAAACACCAGAACCTGGGAAGGGTAGTTACATTGATTGAGGCCATTGATTGTGTTCTGCCTGAGCTCCTCCACTTGCAATCTGTCTTTAAGCTCAGCATTATACCACCTTTCAAGGCATTTGAAGGGTTTCTCTTGCACAGGTGATATTGCCTTACCACTGATGTAGACTTTTCATCATGGAATTGTCGCACAACTTGCCAGGTTTGATTTCCATTCTGGCCCAAGTCTTCCTGAAGTTTGTTCAGGAGACATTTGGTGCATGCTTTTGTGGTTGCAATGATAGTCATGTCATTTTTAAACACTCTTATTGGAAGTAGTGGGAGCCCATTGTCCAAGCAGTGGAGTCCAACCACCCACTTTGAGGCTGATATAATGAGTTAGATTACTGTGATGAAGGCCGTCATGCAGATGTGTCCCTCTCCCGTCTCTCAAACTTCTATTTCATTTCTATTATACAGTGGTACCTTGAGCTGCAAATTTAATTTGTCCTGTGACAGAGCTTATAAGTCAATTAGCTTGTATATCAAATCAATATTCCCCATTGAAATTAATGGAATTGCTATTAATCTGTTCCAGCCCCCCAAAAACCACCCCAGTTGTTTTTTTTTTTTTGTTTTTTGTTATGTGTTTTTAAATAAAAAAAATGTATTAAAAACCAAAAACTATATAAAAACATAACAAAACAATAAAAGACAATGTAAAGAAAAGTGTATTTACCTTGGAGATCAGACAACTTGGACTAACGGAAGATGCTGGTGGAGGGGGGAGGAGAGAGTGAAAAAGATTGGATAAATTTGTTTCGTTTTTTGCTTTTTCATTCACTTTCATTTGTTGGTACACTTTATTGCTGAACTTAATTGCTACAATTCATTTATTTATTTATCTTCACTTCAGTTTTGCTTAATTTAAAAAAAAAAAAAGAAAAGTAATCTTCACGTTAGTTTTGCTTAACTTAAAAAAATTTAATCTCCTTCACTGACATTTGCCACTTTAAAAAAAACAAAACAAAAAAGAACTTGATCTTCTTCACTTATGTTTGTCACTTGTTTGCCACTAATGTTTGCCAGATTTGCTCACAACCCCAACTAGTGGTAGCGTGCCTGAAGCTTATATCAAATTTCTGCTTGCAAATCAATGCAAAACATTGATGGAGTGACACCTCATAACTTGGAAAACTCTTATGTTGGTACACTTGTAACTCGAGGTAGCACTGTAATTGTTTCTCCAATTTTAAATTTGCTCAGTGCAGGTGTCAGGAAGAAGGTCCAGTGGCAAATGATATTTTAATCAGTGTTATATGCTCATTCCCTTTCAACTAGCTGTTGTTGTTGCTTCCAGAGGAGGCTTGAACTTGATAGATTTTCCAATGAAGCTTTTTTTTCTTTTTCTTTAGATGTATCAAGGCAAAGTGGAAGGTTGATGTTGTGGTTTGTGTTGGCCAAAAATGAAGAAGTTCCATTAATGCAGAAGGAAGCAGTGGAGTCATTAATGAAACAGCCAATAAACCCCTTCCTATGAGACTGTAAACCAATAAAGAAAATGTAATCTCAAATATGGAGTAGTAATGAGGAAATTAAAAATGGCTGAAGTGTTTAGTTTTTGTTTATCTCCAATGTTTGTTTTTTAATGCCCCTTCTCCAAGGCTACCCTCTTCTTCATTATTTAAGTTGCTCACTGTTTCTTTACATCATGCGGATCTCATACTGAACAGTACAAGCATATATTGGATTCAATGTTTGTGGCGTTCATTTTGATTAAAACAAAACAACACCTGTAGAATCATAATATAAAATTGTTTTAAATGCAATGAATCATTTGCTACACTGAGTGGTTTTAAGTTCATGCAGGAATGCATGATGGGTAGAAATCCTATCAGACTTTTGCCAGCACTGGAGAAAGTTTTCTTGTCAAGATGCAGTGAGGCGAGATCACACACTCAATCCTGGTCAAACTGGAGCTGTTTTTTTCTGCATGTCATCTGAAACAGTGGAACTTGGCCTTCTGTCAATCAAATTCAACCAGAATTCCTGCAAAGTGTAAGAACAAACCTATGCCAAATTACTTGACAGTGAAGCACAGAAAAGTCAAATTGTCTTGCTCTGTCCATTTCCTGAAGAACAGAGGTCAGCAAGACTGGAGAGTGAATAAACTACAACTTTCCAGAAACCTTCTCCACTCTCTCCTGTGAGACATTACTAGTGTCTCTATTCTCAGGCTAGTTTTGGATAGTTGCTGTACAGCTAGGCATCCCAGAGAGGGTTACATCATTGAACACAGTTCCAAGCTTCGATCTGGATAGTGCTAACTAGGTCCTTTGTAAGAAGGATAGTAGTTACACCCTAGTGAGGAACTATGACCACATAAAAGCAAATTGTTCCTCTGCTACTCTGTTTTAATTAGAGGGTAGTGCATCTCTTGTGACTCAAGTCAATGTGACAAGCTTTTTTTTTTTCAGCACTAGCTTGTTGGCAAAAAAAGTGCACTGAGTTCAGCTAATGTGTCATAACAAGTTTACTTCTTGAGCTGTGAGCTCGGACTAAACTCTGCAGCTAGCACTTCTGATGGAGAGGCTAGCCTGTATGGACAAGTCCTGTGTTAGCAAAGGCCGTGCTACTTCCACCAAAGGGTCATAGCTGAAAGCAAAAGAGGGTTCATTCTGCCCATGTCCATCATCATGAAGGACACTCACCTGATGTGCATTGCATGCATGAGCATTAAACAGGCTTCACTGGAAAACCTGTGCACACTGCCCAGCACTCAAGTTTACTAACTGGGGCTCAAGCTGCTTCACCAGCAGATGACAATTTGTATGTTGTCTGCAGATGGGCTATGGAAAAGCTGGGTATATCATGGTCAACTGAGCAGGATGCAGCTGAACATGACCTGTACGATTATAAGAGCTTCTGACTAGATCTTCACACCATCAAAACACTTTTACCAGCTGTTGTGTGAGGGAAAAGAGCCTTTACTGGTCAAACCACCAAGGGCTGCTTTAAGTTGGAGATACAGGGTATAGATGCACATGGGTTGGCGGAGTCTCAAGTGGTGGAGCCTTCAGTGGTTTATGTCCTTCATCCCAACCACAGGTCAGTCTCAGCATCCTTGGTAAAAAAAAGAAAGAAAATCCCTCTCACTGTGTCTCTTTTTGAGGACAAATATGCTTCAGTCTTTTCACTTAATGTGGTTACACAGTTGTCTGCATCTCAAGGAGAGATTTTGGAAGATAATGGTTGTGCACTGGACTCTGGAACTAACTCTGACCTGAGATGATTTTTGCAGGGGAGCAGTTCAGGAGTGAGGTCATGTGATGGGACTTGTAGTCAGATGAGATGGCTCTATGGTTAAACCTGTCTGGGCTCAGTAATGTCCAAAATGCCAAAATAATAGATGCAGCCTATGACTCAACCAAGGCTCTCTTCGGCTGGCCTTGAAGAAAATTGGATAAACAAGCACCCACAAGATGCAAGAGGGTGAAGTTTACAATCTTTGTTTATGACAAAAGCGACCTGTCCAGGGTGTACCCCTGCCTTTTGCCCAAAGTGAGCTGGGATAGGCTCCAGCAGACCCCCGTGACCCTGCACAGGACATAGCGGGTATAGATAATGGATGGATGGATAATGGAGGGTTTATGACAAAAGTAAACCCCTCATCCCCCACAAGGGGGCCAGACCTGGTTTTGTAGCTGCAACTGTGATCTGAGGGCACCATAGTGGAGTTAAGTCTAAATGACAACTATCCCACTTCCAGGTTGAAACCCAGCAAGGAAATACATTTTGTTGAAGTTTGCCCAGTAACTACTAGGTGCTGGCTCCAAAACAGAGCAACTCTCCTCGGACTCCCATGTTAAAATGGCCAGCTTTGCAGCAGAAGTAAACGTATTTACAGCCTGGTGCACAATCGGTTTTATCCACTATAGTATTTTATCCATGACAGCTATATGGATGAATTTATTTGTACCACATCAGGAAAATTTATATTATTTTAGAGCTTTGTCCCACCTCTTTGGAATATGGTGCTTCCTAGTTCGAGGAAAATTGGGCTTCAAAAGAGCTTTGTAGAAACCAATGGGCAGGGTTTGTCCATAGTTTTATGCAGTCATTGGTTAAGACACAGATACAGATGGTACCAAGCCAGCAGATTAAGACAGAGAACCCAAGACCACAGGCTTCTAATGATGAGGAATTGTCTATTTTCCTGCCGTTACCTCTGTCCCAGAGTGAAAATATCATCATCATGCATGGAGGCTCTCCAGTGATAGGATGGTATAAATGTTTTTGGACCATGACAATGGATAGTAGTATCAGTATACAGTGCTAGATGTGCTTTGTTTTCTACAGTCTAGTCAAGAAAGGGGAAGTTTTGTTTCTTGTTTTGTTTTGTTTTTTTCTAAGGTCTATCTGGCAGCACTTTCAGCTTTCCAAGATGGGTTTGGCAACAAATCAGCAAGACAGCATTTTTTGGTTTGTTTCTTTATGAAAGGCATGTGCCATAAGATACATATCCCTAAACCTCTGATCCCATTATGGGATCTGTCAATTGTGCTGGAGACACTATCTCATCATTCCATTTGAACCCACTGAAAGAGTGGGCATAAAGTTTCTTTCACTTAAAACCAATCTGCTTTTTGCTTTGCCCACAGCCAAGCAAGTGAGTGATTTGCATGCAGGGTCAGTCTACTGCTTGACAGTGGGCTCCTGGATTCACCCAGGTGTGTCTGCAGACCAGCCCAGCTTTTTTGCCTCAAGTGATGGAGTCATAATCCAGATGTTCCTCTGTGGACGTGTGGGCTTTTCATCCCCTTCCATTTAACTCAGGAAGAGCAGAGGCTATGTCCTGTCTCCGCTAAGGGTTCATGTTGACAGAATAGCTCACATCAGGAGATCTGATCAGTGTTTGTGTTTCTGGGGCTACTCTTCATTAGTGCAAACCTGATTGTCACACTGGATTGTGGATGCTATATGTTTGTCTTACAGGTGTGATGGTGCTGAGCCCTGAGGAGGGTGAGAATTTACGCTCTACTAGGAGCATAGCAACGTTGTGTTGGGGCTTTTTTATGTATTTATTTATTTTTTTAACAATAGTAGATTAAATGTGTTGCCTAGGTTGGGTGGTGAGGGGAGTGGAGAGTTGGGGGTGTGGTTAGGGACATAGCAAGAGGATCATGACCAGGTTAGGGGACATTTGTTCAAAAAAGGTTGAGAACTGCTGATACAGAGCGTAGTGAGCAGAGGGTGATTTTGGACACAACCACCATGTCAGACTTTTAATCCAGTGACGCGACTGCTTCTAGAAATTGATCCAAGTAAAAATGTTACCTACCTTTATCCAAAGTTTCCAAAAGACAAGAAGAACTTGGCTTATTTTAGTGTTTAGAGAACTGCAACAACTTAGAGTAACACAAACTGTAGATATTGGACCAATGTGTGAGGAGTTATACTATTCATAAAACTTTTAAATTTGAATTATTTAGCTTCATGCTGATGAAACAAAATAATGAATAAATAATGAAGCTGTAATAATAATAATAATAATAATAAAGATGAAAGTAATTTTTTAAGAGAAAATTAATAACTCAAAATAAAATTAAAAAAATTGTATGTGTATTATTTTTTCAGGCTATCACTAGCTCAAAAAGTGAAGACACGCATAAGCTATATCATATCAGGTCCTTACATGATGAACATGCATCCATCCATCCATCCGTCATTTGTACCTGCTTATTGCTGTAGACTATACCAGCTGTCTTCGGGCACAAGGCGGGGGTACACCCTGGACAGGTCACCAGTCCATCACAGACATGATCATCTAGTACCTACTTGGCTCAGCTCGACTCACCTTGGCTCTGCTCGACTTGGTCTCAGTCGTTTTCAATAACAGTTCAGTACCACCTCGATGTGGGTGGGACCTTTATGGTGAGGCAGCCCGAAATGCGGCAACTCCGGTCTCGTATGCGGCAACAACAGTGGAGGATATTGAGGTATCCTCGTTGCACCATGCAGAAGGCTTGCTTGCCATTTTTAGCCTTAACAAAGTTTAGTTGTAAAAATAAAGTTGTAAAGGTAAAGTATATTGCAGTCGCTGTTACCAAGTTTTGAATATGGCGGTTGGAAGGAGTCGCTTTCAAGGCGCATCAGTGACGTCACTCTCTGGCCAATTGGTAGCCTACATCCTCGTGACATTTCCCGACTCAGCTTGGTTAGAACCCCGGCCAAGTAGGTGTGAAAAAAGGAGGTACTAGTCGGTACTATGACCAAGTGGAAAACCCTTAAAGCAGAGTAGAGTTGAGCTGAGCTGAGTAGGTACTAGTGGAAAACGGCCACTAGATGCCTAAGTACTAGTGCTGGACAATGTTTAAAATTTTTAATCACATGACTTTCTGCATGACTTTCTGCATTTAATTGTGATCAACTGTAATTAATTGCAATTAATAGCAGAACATGCAGATAGATGTGTGCAAAATACAACAATTCATTCAAAAGTAGCTTCCTACACACTTCTATTTTAAAGTGATGCTCTATCAACAAAAGTGCTTTTCGTATTGCAAACACTTCAAAAAAACAAGCACAATCACATCAAATATTAAACCAACTAAACAACTAATAACTAACTAATTTTTTAAATTTTTAATGAAGTAGATGCCATTTCCTACAATCATTGTGCACAGGTTGTTAGCCGTACTTTTACTGAAAGTAAATGTTTTATTCAAAGACTATTTCAAAACAGATTTGATAATAAGTCTTTATCCTGCAAGTCCAAATATGCATCAACCTGTTTTTAAACCCATTGCTATGACTAAGATAATTAAATTACTTTTGACACAATTTATCAATAACAATGACTTTACAGGTCCATTTTACTTTAATTTTATTTATTGCTTTCTCATTTAGTTTTAGTTGTAACAGAATGTGCCTTTGTGCAGAGCAGTGGTGACACTCAAATGATTAAATACTCAAATAAATTATAATTTGTGACATAAGCATTCTTTAATACTTTCAATTTGCTCTAGATTGATAGATTTCAAATCAGTAATGTCTTTCATGAAGTTTATGCACCTGCCTCTGACTCACTCTCAGCTTCAGCCTCCGTGGGAGATGAAGATGGATTAAGTTTGTTTTTCTATTGACAACTTAAATAAGTATACTTGAAACAATAGAAACAGAGCTGGGTGGACTAATAGTGTAGCGACCCTGCAGCTGTTCATGTTATGATTTTGAA
>JBAMYA010044576.1:0-12369 GCA_037176975.1 Arrhamphus sclerolepis
ATAAATGAATTTATTAAAGACTAAATTGTGCAGGCATCATATCAAAGATGACGATCTTATTTTATTATTGGGTTTCTAAAAAAAACCTTTATGAGGAAGAGCCAAATTTAGAGTTTAAATTTGCAATCGAAAAATTCCCTTTTAACACTTTTTTTTTTAATCTACACTTTCATTCTCATTTTCAGAATACGTTGGCATTATTTCCCATCCAATGACAAGACTTCACACTTTGTGTTGCCTCCACATTCCTCAAACACATCAAACTCGTGTGAACTGACAAAATGTCAAGTGACATTTCTTCAAAAAGGCCGCAGTTCATAGAAGTGAAAATGAAAAAGATGGGACCACGCAGAAGAAGAAAATAAAAAGTCCGACATCAGAATCAACACTATTGAATGCGTCTGTCCACATGTAGAAACTTGTCTTTTCACCGCGACTAAGACAGACTGCGTCAGTGTGTGCTTTGGTGCGATGAGTTGAGCCGGTGGAGAGTAGAAAGAAAATAGAGCCACAACAATGATATGATGGAGTATCGTAAAACGTTGTTAGCTGTTAGGTGTGATTTAGGTCCCCCATCCTTGTGTGGTGTTAGGACTGAGTAATTTAAACTTTGTTATATCCTCTCAGGTCAGAGTGACACGGTGATGCACTTCCAGTTGTCTGCTGCTTTGTTCCAGATTCCTGTCAGGCCCCTCTGAAGTATGGACAAGACATCCAAGGCCTCCACACAGCACTTTCTGTGTCATTCAGCAGGCAGCGGGAGATTTCCTGTGAGCAGTACAGCAATCTTACTCCCCCCACCTCCCCTCCGGGGACAGACTGGGACAGTCTGGTGTCCATGTGTATCAGATTGTCACCACCTCCCCTTTAAAATCTTTGTGATCCTCCCAACAGCATGCAGTCTGGCCTGTGCTCCTGCTCGTGCTTTTTCCTTCCTCTGGCCTCCCTCTGCCACAGAGATGAGAGGACGAGCAGGAGACAGATGATTATTTCATGGGGGGAATCCCACATCCTGCAATTTTATCTTTTTTTTCTCAGTGCGGAACCTCAGAAAGCTTTAAAATCACTGATGGGGTCAGAAAAAGTAACACAAGTAACAATAAGGCTGCTTTGACACAAGGCTCAGACAGTTCAGAAGTGAGTGAGCTGATAAACAGCTAATCAGTCCGGAGCAGTGTGAACGCTTCCTTTCCTCTCAACTACATGCGTGAAGCCACTTCCTAGAGTTGAATATGAAAGCTGTTCATGGGCCACAGCAACCACATCAACTGTCTTTTTTCCTTTCCTGCCTAGTTAACCTAAATCTCCTCTTCCGCTCTAGAATTATCCTGCACAAGCTCTCGCTCGGTCAGAGCAGAACTGACACACATCACTGACAATTTCAAAGGCTTTTGAACAAACTTCTTTTTTTTTTTTGTGAACATTAATGTGGATAGCAAATGTCCCTCGTTGGAGGAGCTTTGAACCAGCAGGAGAGTTCCATCCCCGCTTCTTCTGCAGCCCACATCACTGGTGGAAATGATTAACTATATTGGAGTGTAATTCCACCCCCCTTAGTCTGGCTCTTAAAATAGAGGAATGGAGAGAAAGGCGGCTGGCCCGGGCGTATGTTTGAATTCCTCTGATTGGAGCAGCAACTTGTTATTAGGTTGATCTTGGCGTATGCCTACAACCAGTGGGCCTGCCATGTGGGGGAGAGGTTTGTAGCATCATTAATTCCTGGGCTCAATTAATATGCTGAAACACTCCTCGACTCATCACAGTTGGTTGGTCAAAACTCTGAGTGACTGGTGGCTCCGTAGCCGGTGCATTCATCACTTTTAATAAACCACACACGTCTGGCACAGAATATGAACTCAGGTCACTGTGTTCACCGGAGGCCTACAGGAAATGAAGCACGAAACTTGTCAAAAGAAGCAGAGTGAGCGTACCCTTACCAGCTGCAGGTCACGTCTTCTGACGCTGACGGACCTGAACATGAAGATGTTACAACAAAACTGGACATGTAGGATGTTTTTGATTGTTTTTTTTGTACTATTCATGAAAAAGAAGGTGTCTTAAATAAAAAAGAATTCACTCTCCCAGATTAGAGCCCCAAACCCCATTTCAAATAATAAAACTTGTTTCATTGAAACAATTCATTGGATTGGACTAAACAAAGGTAAGGGTGGTCTTCTGAAAGTATCATTGACTTGATTTATGCTGCAAAGCCATTAAAAAAAACAAACAAACCAACAAATCAGTATAACTTCATATTCATACAATGATCACAGGACGCAGCTGTAAATGAAACAAAGCGCAAATTGAAAACTTGCAGCCTCTCAGAATCTTAGCGGCTGCCTGTTGTATCACATGACAGCAGAACATAACTGTGAAGAAGCAGTCAGCGCGATTCAAGAATACTTTTATCAACCGCAATATCATCTGCTGCGAGAGTCCTGTGACGAGCTCTGAACCCTGTGGCGCTGAAGTTTTGGTCAGGTTGCTTGTCAAAAGTTCAAGATCAGTCACGGTTTCCTCGCTGCTATGGAGAACCCAAATCTGCCTCCACTGTCACCGGATACACTCACTTATCACATGTTCAAACAGCAAACAAGTGACTGCTTATGATCCAGTCCTCACTATCCACTGCTAGTGTGTAAATTTGGGGGGTGATTGTGCACAGACAGAATACAGTTATTTGAGATGGCATGCAGAAGTGCTGCAGATGTGTGCAGTGATAAAAAAAAAAAAAAAAAATGTGTGAAAGAAAAAATTCTAATATCATAAGGGATGTATGAGTAATATACTTCCTGAAAATCGATATTATCCAACTGAGTCACATCTGATAACTTTTAGCCGATAAAACTCATATGACTATTTTATGCCATTAACATCTCTTACTTTGCATCTGAACTGGTACATTTTAACGTAACTTTCCCATGTATTCTACATGTGATGGTTTTTAATTAACCGAAAAAAAAAGAAAGTTCTTGTTTGGCTGCTGTCTACAATTTCTATGCTCAATTAGATAAACATCAGTGCAGCAGGTAGCACTTCAACTTGGCCGAGGGAAAATGGAAAGCAGTTGCTTAGTTGACCATATACTCAAAAGTAAACATTGTCACATATGTTTGTCACAGATGTTTGATGGACACAACCTGACTTCAGGCACATGTTGGGGGATGTTTCGGGTAAGACAGTAGCAGTGAGCTACAACCTCGGACTCCTGTGTTGAGCAGGAGGACATATATTCACATTGTAAATAATGTTTTCAGTAGCTAAACCTCAGCTAACCCAACCTGAAGAACCCCCCCTTCAAGGTGCATTCAACAGTGAGCAAACCACTATAGTGTGCTTGTACATCTCGAGTATCAAATAGCCTACCTCCCCTCAATCTCCTTGCTGGCTGTGATCTCCCTCTGGCTGACAAATAGACATTATTTTTGAGAGGGAACATGGTAACATCTACTTTTAATTAACAGAAAATTCTGGGTTGCAATATAATGCATTCCAAATGGCCCAGTCATGCAGGAGTGAGTCAACTGTTTGAGGAGCTGGCCTCGGATCATGAAGAGGAGGAGAAAGTGAGTGAAGAGATATGACTCCTCCTCAGGTTCTGACCCATAGCTGCCCCCACACTTGTGTGTTTTGCTGCAGATTAAGACCAGATTGACTCACTTAGGCCAGGAGATGACTGAGTGACAGAGTTCCTCGCATAGCCCGGCGGTGCTGTGTTCCCCCCCAGAGGCTGTGTTTCTGGGCGGTTGATATCCTATATGCTCTAGAGATCTTGAACTGACCAACAGTGTGACACCCCTCCACTCAGGAAGTGATGCAGCACAAGTTAGCTGGCAAACTGTTCAGTCAGGAGGACCAAAGGCCCAGCAGTATTTATCTTAACAGAAATAGCTGAATAAGTTAGAGCCAAAATCATTTATGGGCTTGTCCTCTCTGCTCCCAGGACACTGTTGGCTTGATGAAGACAGAGCGCTTTTGCCGCCCAAAAGCTTAACACTACTTCAAAAACAACAGAATCGCACGAAAACAAAACATGAGCTAATCATCATGGCTCCAAATACATCACACATATATTCACACGCATGGATGACAAGACCACCCCTGAGAGCTGACCTGCCCATGCCCCCTACTGCTCAGCTCTGGCGTGTGTCCAGAGCAAACTGGGGCTCTCCATAGGGAACAGAAGAGGCCTGAGGCCACGCTGCTTAGCAGGCGCCGCAGGGCCGGCAGGCTGCCAGTGGTCAGTCCTTAGAGGAAACTTTTGGGGTACAGTCTCCCTCTAACCGCCGCCCCTGCAACAGCCTGGGCCATGCGAGGTCAAGAAGGAGCAGCAATCAGGCGACTGAGCACCCGGACGCACCGTCACGGATGAGCTCATTCTGGACGACATCCAAATGAGAGGCGAGCCAGAGCCCTAACGCGTGAGCTGTCTTCATGAAGTCACTCTGGAAGCATGGCGTTACACAGAACAGCATCCTCTATGCTTCTGCTCAGAGAAAAAAAAAAGTTCATGTGAGGCCAGAGTAATGACAGGAAGAGGAGGTATATCTTCACTGGACTGAGACTGCACATACTCGCTCAGAGCGTCAAGATGCAAAAGGTTGATGTTGCCTGGAAGGATGGACTGGCAAACAAAAAGAAGCAAAATAAATCTGAAGAAGAGAGGCTTCATTTAGTTTTCATGACCGTAAACAGACTACTGTGAAAGAACAAAGCAAATCCTGTCTGACAGAAACACCTCAACAATTCTAAGTGATACTAAGTACACAGCACAGATAAAGTACACACTTTATCATACAAAAATGAAAAAAGGAGGACACAAAGGACAGACCTCTGATATCACTTTAACCCTACAGCTGTGCTGGTTAATAAACTCCTCCTTTATGGAATAAGGGTGTATATGTGGATGTACTATACAGTGGACATGAATGCACAAAAAATATTGTTAATGAATGTGGAATCTTGGATGTGTTGAAGTTGACATCAAGTGTCAGACGCCTACGAGACAATGGAGATAAGGGACAAAAGCTAATTGGGTGTTCAAAGTTCTCTAAGGGCAGAAAACTGTTCAGAAAACTGTCACATGGTCTTCTGTGTCACAAGATGGAGACAGCGTGAGTCATATATAAATATAAATTTGGGAAAAAAAAAAAAAGAGTGACATTTTGAAGGATACCCGATCACTTTATGACAAAAACTGCTGCTTTGTCTCCCAAAGAAAATGAAAAGTACAAGCTTTTCCTTTCAATTAAACCATATTACCGAAGAGCATATGTTAAGTTTGTTGATATAAAATCACACCGCTCATTAACCTGTGGTCTATAAAAGGACACAGGGTTAGCAATTAACCCACATTCCCAAACTTATACAGCTGCCTCCATGTCCAAATGACTATAATTCCATACAACATGGTAATTTCCTCAGCAGTGAGCGTATGCCTGGTGTGCTGCTGATTATGGCTTTTTGGAAACTTATAAAGACCGTGGTTTCCTGGAGGGAGACCGCATCAGCTGTCATATTCATAATTATAGCATTTCTGCTATTTCTATCAATCATGTAATTATCGTATATTTGCTATTTCTATCAGTCATGTAATTATCATCCTCGGTCATTTCTACTTAAAATTTCTTTCAGAACTTTCTTGACGTTTTCATGAAGTTGGAGATCTTTAAGCTGCATGACGTTCAGTAAAGTTTCACCTCGTTTTCAGTACAGGTTCTACTTTGAGCACTTGACTAATCACTTGCAGATGTTTGGTTTTGGGCATTATTGAGTAAATAAGTCTGTTTTCTGTCTTGTTAAATTAGTTTTTTTTTTTTTTTGTGCTCGAGAAAATAAATATTTTTAATCACACAAAATTATGCCAGATCAGCCTGAAAAAAAAACCCTTTCCATAATATGCTTAAGGTCCATTTGGCAGGCTGTCAGGAGCCGTAACAGCTGCTCCACAGTACCACCACTCCATAAACCGAGGGTAATTAAGGCTTGAGCCTGACTAATGAAGCTGACTAACAGGCAGGAGGAGGGTTGTTGCTCTTGCACCAGGTGTTGAGGTCACACACAGGAAGTCTCAGCAGGAGTAACACCTGGGAATAATAAACTCTCCATGCAGACAATCCAGGAAACAAAAACGCCATAAATGCCACTAAAATGTCAGAATAACCAGGAACAATATCAGGATTAACCAAGTAGTAAAAAAAATATTATTATATATATTTATACATTATTTTAAGGAACCATGCGCCATGCTGCAGTATCAGCATCAAAGACATAAACTGGAGATTATATTCCTGGTAAACACACGAAACAAAACTGCTTTGTATTGAAAATGAAGGGAATGCTTTGCTATCCTGCTTGGATGAGCTGCAGCTTGCTCTAACCCAGAAAAAAGTACTCAGTAGATTGAGTAATTAAATGAATAAAATAAAAGGTTATCCTCTTGGCAATTAGTGTGACATTTGCCTCTGTGTTCCAGCGCAGATGAAGCATTGATTGTGAATGGGGAGGTGATTTTGATTATATGTGCTCTGCAATGTTGATAGCAATCATTGGATCATGAGGGAAATTAGAAAAACTGTTTCTCTCCGAGCAATATGAATTATACTGTCTTCCAGCAGAAGTCTTATTTTATTTACAGTGAAACTGCGCAGACACTCGCATTGTCTCCCTGAGGGCCCAGCGACATGACGCACAGAAAAAGCATGAACTATAATCAAAATCATTTGCCCTTCAAGTTCTGTAATCCACTGTTTGTTAAGGAAATGCCTCAGAGATCTGAGAGAAACAATGTGCTCACAATTTATAATACACTTACTCTGTTGTTGTAAAAAAAAAAAAAAAAAAGACTGTATATGCTCTGAAATAGACATGTAAATATATGTAGGTAGGGTCATATTCTATATGGACACATATGACTGCACCCCCACCACCTCAAAAAGCAAAACAAAAACAAATAAATGCTGAATTAAAGCTCTGTCATCATTAACTGCTCTCATATGCGTAACACTTAATCTCTTAATAACCAGAACAGTGGAAAGTGCAAGGAGGTCTCTTCTAATATCACACCAAACCCAGTCAATGAGGAAGCAGCCCCTCCCTCTTCCAGCTTCTCTAAAAAAGGCCACCATTGTATGTGAAGAATTGCCATGGATACTGCCGGCGAACTGTAAGGCTTTTAGAATTATTAGCATTCCTCTGTACCCCGAGCACTGTAGCAAAGCTGCTCCCCTTACCGTCAATCCGCCCTGAGAGAAACACACCATTTCTTTCATTAGCATCTACAGGAATTTCCATGTGGCTGGGAATTAATTAAAGTTGAATTACGGGCTGCAGCAATGTCGGAGTACCCAGGCAAATTCAACAACACCCGTGGAGGGTGAGAGTAAATACGGTCCTGTTCATGGGTATGCTATGAGGCTTGGTGATATGTCAGCAGTTTTTAAGCAGGAATGGCAACAAAGCACACAATGTGATCACTATACTGAAGTGAATGGAGCTATTCACCTTCAACATGTTATCCCTTAAGCAGCAATATATTTTGGCATTTTATGCAAAAGTCATGCTGATGAAAGCAACTAAAACATGGGAGAGTGTGGCTTTCATTAAAAATGACTTGTCTTGAAATGCTGAAATTCCTTTTTTTCTTCTTCTTCTTCTCTTCAACAGTCACAATACAATACAAATCATTTCTTCAGTTTGTTACACTGTCATGGTTTTGTGTAATGGTACCATTGTTTGGAAGTTGTGCCCTTGAAGGAGTGTGGTAACAATGAACAAATGTTACTGGATTGGCCCACAACGTCCTGCTGAAATATAAGCAGGCAACATATGCTATAAACATAACATTTTAGTCAATTTCATAAGGGTCAAAATAAATTTCAGTTTCCATGGGAAAGGATAAATCTAGTTACATGAATCATATTACATTAATCGTATTATGCACTGCAGAAAAATGTAATGCAATATAGGGATTTACTAGCTTAGGGAGTTTCTGCAGGGCATGACTAACTATCAGAACCACCTAATTCTAACATAATGTAACAATTGCATCTTTGTTTGGAAAGCTGTCTGGCACAATGTGGCCACTATCAGCTTCTAATGAGAAAATCTGGACCAATGGTGATACAACGGGCTCTGTTCTAAAGGCAAGCAGGGAGCCGTCATTATCAGGCCCGAGACTCCTTCAACCCCTGGCACTCCCAGCAAGAAGTAAACCAGCCTGCCTCCCCGAGGGGAAGCAAGGTCCAGGATGTGTGGCAAAACAGCTAAATGGCAGACCATTTCCCCCGGAGCGTACGCAAATTACAGTTCGAGTTTCACATGCTCGCGTTGTTTCAGGTACAGATTACAAGCAAACAAACCCACTGAAACCCATGGAAGCGTTCTTACAGGTGCGATCAAGGTTGCTTGAAACTGCAGTAACATCAATTTTGTTTAAAATTAGAAGATGAAGCTCTGGTGACAAAACAAGTGGTTCCTTTTTGTAAATTTATTTCATTTTGAATTTGCTAACTGTCATTACAACGCATTTTTCTGACACATGGACAACAGACACAGATTCAGCAGAGTAGGTCAGAGCAGGTTTCTCTGTCCATCTGTAATTACGGGCAGACGGTGTCCGTCAGCTCCTGCTGCTGCTGATCAGCGGTTCTGGATGGGGCCCTGCCGATTAAAGACAGGAGCTCGGGTTGATACAACATGGACATAAAATACAAAGGTTTATTTTTTTGATTTCAACCTATAATCCTACACATCTATAAACAATGTCAAACTGTTACCTTGACAACCGGTTGTGGCTTGGGCACTCCTATCAAGTCACAGAGCTGATTCCTGTATGTTCGGACTGTATTAAGGTCACTGTCCCTGGAATGGACATTGAATACTGAGTAAGTGTATCTATTAAAATATATATATATTTTTTTTTTTTAAACTGTATCCATTGCGATACCAACCACTTAGTATCACTCAGTAAGGCCATGACATCGTCCAGCATCTCTGGATCAATGACATCATCGGACGTCAGAAGCATCTCGTACATCTGGCTGGCCGTGTTCTTTCTTATCTGCAGTTTAAAGGGAGGAAAAGCTCATTTTTCTGCCCGAGATATTGTTATATAAACCAAAAAGACGAAACACGCTGTCTTCGGCCATGTTAGAGCTTCTGCAACGACATAAACTGCAAGCGGCTGCTGTCAGCATGACAACAAATCAACCTGCCTGAAATATTAAACAAAACGCAGCTATGACTTGTAGAAAATGTGATTGGTTTTGCAGGTATAAACAAAGGAGGATAAGACATATTTTTGACATGATGAGAGTATATACAAGTTATTGCTTCATTTATTCCAGAACCATGAATGTCCAAAGAAGATTTTATATATGAAGCTATCAAATCATTCAAAACTAGAACGCTAACATGAACGTTAAGTTTCCACCTCTGGTTATGAAGGTCTGTGCAAAAATGGATGAACTGAAAAATCCTTCTAAACTTACTGGAAAAAAAACAAAAAAAAAAACTGACACATTACTGGTATACTGACTGACTTTTTGTTCCCTTTTCTTTTTCATTTGTTAAGTATCAGTGCACCATTCTGTTTTGCGAGCTTACCATGGGGAATGAATGGCCGAGTAACAGCAGCAGCAGGGACAAAACCTTCTTCCTCACCTCGCCCTGGAACTGCATCAGGCTGCAAAAACTTGGAAACACAACTCTGCACGGTCAACACCTTTTGCTCCGGTGCTGTATAATATGTACGTTATTTATAAATGAAGCAGGGGGGGGGGACTTACATAGCTATACAGGTAGACAGCTTGGAAATATCTTTGGACTTCTTGAACTCTTTGATAAGATCCAAAAGGTCCACACAGAACTGATGACTTTGAAAACATAAAGAGGAAACCTTCAGTTCTGAAAGACGCTCACTTACATAAATAAATAAATAAAGCTATCAAAACACTCACTTCTCTTGAGTGGTGAAGATTTCAAAGCAGCCGTGATCGAGCATCTGATGGAGCATCTTAAGCAAGGGAACAGACAGCCTGAAGAAGAAGCGAAATAAGAGAAAGTTTTACAAATGTCTGTTGAGAATGAGCATTAGTTATAGTGAATTTGGCAGCAAAACAAATATTTTACAACACATGAAAGATCAGGAAAGAAAAAAAGTAAGCAGCTTTTAAGATATTTTTTAAGATGACACGTATGAGACTCCTAGTTCGGTCATGTACCTGTCATTGTGAAGATTGTCTCTAAAGATGCTGAGCAACGTGTCTCCAAACTTTGTCAGGGCGCTGCTGTCATTCTGAATCCCTTTCAGAAAATCAAACAGCGACTGGGAGGAAAAATGCACCTGAATGGAAACAGATAAGACAGCCCAAACTTCAGAACATTTAAGGCCAAATCCACACGGAGAGGGTGAGAGGGTGAGGCCGAGATGATTGCATGACCCCCACCACCCCACAAATCTTGGCCGTAATTAAGAAATAACGGCTCTGTGCTTATTGCTGAATGAGTGGGAACCTGAGGGGCCTGAGAAAAACAACAAAACTAATGAGATCATAATGCGGCAAAGCGTCAAAAGCCTTGACATTTGCAACATAGTAACACAATGTCCTGTGGACACGATTTCATTATTTGCTTCCCAGAGGCTGAGTATCATTTCAGAAGTGTAGTCCAGTAAAAATTACACACTTGAAGACTGTGAAACACTGAAATATCTTTTTAAAGAAGTTAAACTAGTTTATTTTCTCTTTCCTGGGAATACAACTGTCTGTAGTTTGGCTTCTACGGAGCTACATGATCTATCTGTGTTGAGGCAGTTCCTGTAAAGTTAGCAGATGCCCCATTTCTCTCTAGCCTGTGTGGATATGCGCCTGTGGCGTGAGAATCTTAACCTTGGCCAATGAATCGCTGCAGTCTTGGCTCGATTTCCTAAATGCAACCCTGTACAAACATATCAGTATACCTCGTCTCTGAGGATGTATCCGTAGCAGAGAAAGGCTAGAAGAGCAGAAGATAAAAACAAAGGGAGGGCTAGAGCATCCCTGAGGGAACATGTTTAAAGCCACCATTGGCAGATTAGTTTAACTTTATTGGCCTCAGTGCTGCTATTACAGGCTTTAAATATATTTTCTTTATTACATCCAGAAATGCTAAAAGTTAAAAATAAGCTCAAATCCTTGTGGGCAGAATCTCTTCTGAATAAGTGGTTTTAACACATTAGGTCATACTGGGGGAGGAAAGAGAACTCGATCAAACCCAGTTATGAGCTCAAGCTGAGCTTCTGGACATATGTTTCGTAACAAGCAGGCATACATTTTAGCTTGACTTATCTAACTTTATGGCAAATTCTTGCCAGAACCACAGCAAGCTTATGGAGTCAGGATCAATGCTTCACGCTCAGTTGACATAAAATAAAAACCTTTGAAATGGTGGAGAAGAGCAACAGGATCAGATTTGTGCAATTTAGAAGTCACTGAAAGGCAGGTGCTGCATGGAGACTGTGGGAGCAGGGTGAAGACTATCTGTGGCACATTGCTCCCCCTGCTGGTCTGGACTTTTAATAATAACACAAATCTGAGTCTTCCCCGTCATTAATAGCTGCAGGAAACACATACATTCGTTGTGTGGTGCTGAATAACGACTAAGTGTATTTAATGACGCTATCATATCACATCCCACGACTGTTCTACAGTTCTGTGGTTCACACCAAGGTCCTGGGTGTGCATGTCACAGAGGACCTCTCCTGGACTGTTAACACGGCACCACCGGCCAAGAAGGCACAGCAGCGTCTCTGCTGAAGCTGACAAGAGCCAGAGCCCCGGCCGCCATCAGGACCACCTTCCACAGGGGGCACCATTGAGGGCATCCTGACCCTCCTAAGACATAGTGAGAGTGCAGGTGAAAAGATTGCTGGCGTCTCTCTCCCCTCCCTCCATGTACATCTGTGGCGCCCGTCTCACCCACAAAGCCCTCAGCATTGTGGGAAACCCACCCCTCAGACCCTTTGAGCTTGAACTGTTTTCTGCACCAGCCTCTTTTATCAGTTACTTTTGCATGCCCTACTTGTATTTATTTTTTAAGATTTCACAATTTATTGTTTAGAGATTTTTATCTATGTACCAACGCTTGATTGTTGTGACATATTGTCATCATCTCTGGATTGTTGCTGCAGTAACAGAATCCTTTATCTGAATGGAAAAATGCAGGAAACCATCTTAATGGATGGATGTTGAAGATGATGGGTTGTTTTTGTTCCTGTTTGTTTTGTTTTTCTACACTTTGATGATGATGAGCTCTTGACAATTTGAATTTCCCTTCGGGGATTAACAAAGTTCTATCTATCTATCTATCTATCTATCTATCTATCTATCT
>JBAMYA010044577.1:0-12366 GCA_037176975.1 Arrhamphus sclerolepis
CCCACTTTTTGTATTTACTCTTTTATGGTGTGTTTTTAGTGTTTTAATTGTTTTTAATGTCTTATGGATTTTATTTAATTTATTTTTTTACTTAATACCATGTTTCGATTGTTTTATTTTTCTTAAATGCACACTGAGTCTATGTATGTCATATGAAATGTGCAATATAAATAAACTTGACTTGACACTTTGACAGCCAAAATCGAGCACCAGTGCTCAATGGGGAAGGGATGGTCTCCCTGTATTATGCG
Organism: Arrhamphus sclerolepis; assembly: GCA_037176975.1. Classification (NCBI taxonomy): domain Eukaryota; kingdom Metazoa; phylum Chordata; class Actinopteri; order Beloniformes; family Hemiramphidae; genus Arrhamphus; species Arrhamphus sclerolepis. The sequence goes on from JBAMYA010044577.1 coordinate 252, forward strand.
ACAAAAGCAATAGGAAAACAAATGGTTGTAAAATCAGCAGTCAGGGTTTGTGAAAGGTCCCCCAGTGTTCAAAAGTTTGAATGTTTTAAGTTGAAAGCCTTGTGTGACTGAAATGTTGACCACCTTTTGTGACATTCCTGCATACTTTCATTCTGGTCTTCCAGGTAACGTCACCTGTGCCCTCAATGAGTTCACGTGTGCCAGCGGACGCTGCATCTCTCAAAACTTTGTGTGCAATGGCGAGGATGACTGTGGTGATGGCTCAGACGAGGTGGACTGTGCTCCATCGTCCTGTGGGCCCAGTGAGTTCCAGTGCGGGAACTCGTCATGTATCCCAGCCAGCTGGGTGTGTGACGATGATGTCGACTGCCAGGTTAGATAATTTGTTTTACTTTCCTTTCCAAAATACTTTATAGGTAAATTTTTGTCCTGTTTTTGCCCAAGATTTATTTTTAAAATTATTTTATAGTAAACTGAAATATAACCCCCTCCCCACCATCACCACCCCAGAACTTGATTTTAGAACAGCAGCCTGGTCCATTACATCATCGTAGGATGGAAGCTGCTGCATTTCTGATAAATGCTGTGATCTTTCTGGGCTCCTTGATGCCTTGTTTTGCTGTGTGCGCTCATTTTGCTTTGTTGTAGAGCATGTTAGCTGTTACTGAAGAACTGCCGAACATGCACAAATGTGCTATTTGGCCTATTGATAAATTATTTGGTTGTGTTTATTGCTAACTACTCTGACATGTTCATGTTGTCCACAAATGCATAAAATGCTGATTTCTGTGAGGTTGCTTCCTCACACTTTATCCTGCCAGTTTTAAAGAGCAGCAAATTCACGCATTGTCACACTTAGTGATTTATGCAGAAGCAAAGTAATTGACTCTGGGATCAAGAGGCGGGGCAGCAAGAAGTTTCTCATGCTTGCATCATCTTACAATCTGATTTAAATGGCCTTTTATGTAAACTCAAAATGGTCATGGCCAGAAGCTTGGTCATTTCTGAGATGGATTTCACCCATATTGATCAGTGGGTGACATGCAGTTGGTCTTGAAAAGACTTGAACATGAGATAGTAGAGTACAAATCCACAAGTAATGGAAACGTTGTGATAAAACATGGATCAATTTTAAATGATCTTATTACAAAACATCTTTGCATTTTAGAGCATATCTGGTAACTCTCTCCCCTCAAGTCAGAAAGGGAAGCAACGTAGTCGAGTTTTGGGGTGAAGCTTTAACACTTTCCTCAAGCATTCATCTTTCTCTCCTAAAGGATCAGTCAGATGAGTCTCCATCCCATTGTGGCCGCCACCCAACGCCCCCTGCTAAGTGTTCGCCCAGTGAAATGCAGTGTGGCTCAGGAGAGTGCATTCACAAAAAGTGGAGGTGTGATGGAGATGCTGACTGCAAGGATGGAAGTGATGAAGCCAACTGTCGTATGTACAAACTAGCTACTTTTAACACATTAATGAATAGCTTTTCAGCAGAAGTATTTTTGTTTTTGTGAAGTTTATTCATGTTTTGATTTTAATTTTGGATGTAATCACTTTCAACATCTTGGCAGGTTTGATACAGACAGGTTTTGATGCACTTATAATTGATAATAAATATTTAAATGTTCAAACTGTTGACATGGATTTGACCATTAAGTGATTTAGTAAAACTGCAGCTGTTGAATTTCTTGATCACATGGTTAATGTAATGGGTTGTGAGCATCAGATAAATCTGTCACTAAGGCATATATGCACATGTCCTCTGCAGCTGTACGTACTTGTGGGCCAGATCAGTTCAAATGTGATGATGGAAACTGCATTCTGGGCAGCAAACAGTGCAACAGCCTCAGAGACTGCGCTGATGGATCAGATGAAGTCAACTGCAAAAACTGTATGTACCTTGTGTGTATGTGTATACACTTTATTTATTATCAGTATGCATCTGGTGTTTTTTTCCTCTGTTCTCACTTGTAAAAGCATGTCTTTTAGGCATTAAGGAATCTAATTTCACTTAAAGACTGAAGTGTATTACACTGCTTCACTTTTGAGTTGGAGGTTAGATTTAAACAGAGTTGGAAAAAAAACAACCTCTGTACCATCTTTCTTGGTGGTTTTGCTCCAACAGCAGGTGGATATTTTCTTTCTATTTTATTTGTTTGATATTCAACCAAAATTTCAATGGCTTAAGTCTTTCAAACAAACAGGATTAGCTATGCTTAAGAAAAGGGATTCACTTTAATACGTGGTGCACCTCTTTCTCCCACACACTCAGGATTAATGTCGAAGAGGGTTGAAAAGTCGTAGCTTTACCTTTCAGATCCTGTTAAGAACTGGCTCACACCTTTTGAGCTTTTTTTTTTTTTTTTTTATTAATCCTCTTGGTTCTTCAGCATGCCCTTTTGTTGTTTGACTCTCCATGAAGATGTGTATATTAAGGTGTGTGCGTGTGTGTATTTGCATATGCATTTCAGATATATGCGCATGTACATATCTATTTTATATGCACATAAAAAGCCATTACTGCTTTTCTCCAGTGAGTCAGTGCAGCGGGCCAGAGAAGTTCAAGTGTCGCAGTGGGGAGTGCATTGAGATGAGCAAAGTGTGCAACAAGGCCCGTGACTGTCCTGACTGGAGTGACGAACCAATAAAGGAATGCAGTAAGTCTTTAATTTACAAATACTTTTCTATAAATGTCAAGGAATGTTCATTTAACACAATTTGTCTACAGTGAGATTCCAGAGTTTTTGTCTGTGGAAAATTACTAACTTAATTTTCAGCTTTTTTGTTTAATACTGAGAAAAGCTTAACAAATTGAATTATTTCAATGTGTTTGGATGATTAAAGTCAACTGATCAAGTGCTGGTTTTTTTTGTTTGTTTTTTTTTTTTTCTTGTACCATAGTCACTATTCGAAAGAATGAATGTAATACAGTTCTGAAGGAAGGGAGTTACACTTAAATTTAGCAAGCCCTCAGTCTCACTGTGACGGGGGAAAGAACCCTGTTTTGTGTGTGATGCTGTGTGATGTTGTAGGTGCAGTGTTTGTCTGACCAGAGGGTGGGTTGGGTGGAGGGAAGCTCTGACCATGCATAAGAATAGCACCTTTCCTGATTTGATATTTGAAGGTTCAATTATTGTCAAAGATGATGCCAAGGTTCCGGGAATGTGGTGAGACAGCGTGGAAATATTAATGTACGGGTGGAAATGGTCACTTTGCGACCAGTGATCAACATGTCGGAGTTCATTTCAAGTTAAGCAGGGTGTAGCTGTTTTGCATCCTGGACTTTGACGTGAAGCTGTCAGAGGGGAGAAAGTGGTTGCAGTGATGGATTTGATAGAAATGTAAAAGTTTGATGTCACTGTAGCAGCAGAAGTGAAGACTGTGTTTACGAATTCTGTCTCCAGTGGGGAGAATGTCTAGGACGAAGAGTAGAGGACCCAGAACTGCACATTTTTTGACTTAGAAATTATAAAAACGAATGAGTTATGACGTAGGTACTGGATACAATGCTGAAACTTGAATTATAGCAGCACAACAGAACCCTCCCCCAAAAAACTTAATAAAATTATTTTAACAATAGTTTGACTTATAACTAGACGTCACGTGGGTCATGGCAGAAGTCCCCAACTTTAAAATGTATTTGGATTGCATAAGATGGATCCAGACCTGACGTTGACCTGTCAGAGTTGCCAGATGCCCTGAGAGAAACCTCACACAGCAGCTTCGATGTCCCAAACTACGATTGTGGAAAAGTGAAATGCATCCACAACTAAAACAGACAAGTGAAATACCAATATTTATAAGCATATTTACAGAAAGATAAGCAACTCAAACTCGCTTGTAGTAATCTGACGTAGCAACCAAGTCAGTGTTTACTGTGTGGAGTTAGCCAGATGCTAACTAAGATCAATATACATGATCACAACAAACATCATGGCAGAGGCAACAAAGAAAGTGAAGAGGGTTTTGTCAGTCAAGGAAAAAGGAGAGAGCATGATCAGCAAGATATTGTACATGAGTCAATACTGGACTGGCAATAACTTGCTGCCATGAGCTGAGACCAGAGGGCTTCTAGTGGAATAGCGTCTTAGCCTTCCTGCGTTGGATTATTATGTCATAGTTTTTGCTTTTGACGTCCTGTGCATTTGAGTTTTACTAAAGTTCTTTATTTGCTCACTGGTTCATAGTTTAGTTTATTTTGGGATGGATGGATACTTTATTAATCACAAGTGAAATTTAAGGTGTGACTAAGTATTGAATCAGGTGTGTTGAAGGAGGGAAACATCTAAGACATGCAGGGCAGCGACCGTTGACGAAACGGGTTTGAGAGCCCTGCTTTAAAGTAACTCGACAAGCAATTGTCTTTCATGTGCCTGAAATGGTGACAGAGGAAGTCTTGTGAGTTGAAGACAATAGAAAGCTCAGTAACTGCTACAGTGCACAGAAAACCAATGCTGCCAATCATTTGATGTAGTTCATGACACAAACATGAGAATAAATGCCAGCTACATGGTAGTTGGTTCTTCAGCCATGTGTAGCTCTGAAAATGGTACCATGACACCACTAGTAGTGTACTCTCACAATATTCCTGTAATTGTCTTAATACATTCATAAACAGTAATTTCTCCATTCTTAAAGTTAAGGGGACAAAAGATGATGTAAAAATGATATAATGTATAGATGTGGCTGGCCTATGAGACACGATTACAACTAATGTTGGAACACAGACGCTAAGTCTGAGTATTTTCCATAACATGCAACACAGTAAATGGATGACAAAATTGGCTTGAACTTGAGTCATTTCAATATGCCCCCCCCCCATGTTTTGGTACAGGAATCGATGTCTGAAAAAAAACAAAAAAGAAACAAGAGCTTAATGACAAGGTCTTATCTTCTGTTTGATGTTCTCCAGATCTGAACGAATGTCTCATGAACAATGGTGGATGCTCTCATATCTGCAAAGACATGGTGATTGGCTTTGAGTGTGACTGCACACCTGGACTCCAGCTCATTGACCACAAGACTTGTGGAGGTATGTGATCTTGATTTTTAATATTTGAAGAATCTGACTGCATGCATCTGGGATGAAATATGAAACAGATGCATCCATTTATAGGAATAAAATAATTTGAGTCAACTAAGGTCAACTTTAACAGCACCAGAGTTCCACCTAAGGGCTCAAGGAAAATTGAGGCTTTTTTTTCCTTTTTCTTTCTTTCAAATAAATTATCTTTTATATAAGAGGCTTGTAACTGAACTGCGTGTCTCATATTGTGCTGCAATGCAATACTCCAATGTAGTGAAACAGAATCATTCCTTTTATTTCTTGTATGAATTTCTTGTGTGAAATGTGGCTCTTGAGCGGTGTGCTCATTGATAAAATGGTGTGTGGGATGCTTAACTAAAAATTTCCAGAGACCCAAAATCCTAAAATGGTGTATGCCAAAAAAAAATCTGCTTTATAAGACTGTGCATACCCACACTTGCAGTTTCCCTTATAAATCATAGCCCACGTGGAAGTTTGCAGGTGGATTTGCCAGATATCCCGACCTCAACACACCCACATTCTACCTTGACTGTTTTCTGCATAAAAATTGGCTGCTTCCAACCATCACGCACCCGTCTGTTCTTTGTGTGGAGCCAGGCCACCATGCCACTAAATATGCCATTATCATCTTGAGTCACAAAAACTTGTACATTGATCTTATGCACATTAAGTTTCATGTTGACAAATTCATCTTCAGTCTGAGCCCTTCTATCATCATGACTACAGTCAGTTGCACCAATTTACTTTTGTAAAAAGTTTAATGTTGTTTTCCCACACTGTAAGGAAGCTGGATGTGCTGGCTGGTCATGTTATAAATGCCATCCAGAGTAACGCTGCGTATTGTTAATCATATCAAACACATACCTTTTGCTTAATTCCCACTGGAAAGAGCTGTTTGCTGGAAACCCAAAAGCGGCCAACACTTACAGGCTGTGGGATGGCACGGTTGGTCTGTATAACACTGGACCCAGTGCAGCACATAGATCCAAGAGCACTGATCTATTAGTCATCAGGGTCCAGGAAATCTTGGTGGTTCCGTAGGAGCTCTGCCTTGATCTCTTTGTATAATCTTCCACTAATGTGTCCATTATGCAGAAGCATCTCTAAACCGTTTCTCTCACTTCAGCTGATTGATGCATTAATTGTGAAATACATGCGTAGCGAACAGTTCCATCCACCACTCAAGTATATATTTTGAAGTTTCCAGTCTGTGTCCTCAGAATGCTCTTCTAGTATAAAAATAAAGCATGAAGAATAGAAGCTTTATTCTGCTTGCTTACAATGTTTCAATTAAATATTTTTCATTGAAGTTATTTATTTAAACATCCTCCTCCTAGCAGGGTGGGTCACATACACAGTAGGTTGCAAGTGAAGTCTGTTATTGTGGACTTTGTTGGAAAAAAAAAAATTGACTAGAGAGAGAGTGCTTCACACAGAGTACTTCAGAGAGCCTATCTGTTTTCTTTTTTTTTCCCCTTAAAAGTAGAGAAGGTCCTCCAGGTTCTTTTAATGAGGCACAGATTCAACATAGTTTTGTTGTTGAGCCAGTGTTGGCCTTGAAAACTCCGTGAGATTGTTAAATGTGTGTAATCCCATCTGGAATAAATCCCACTTTTAGGACAGTTACTCCAGATATAGTTAATAAGAAACTGTTGGGAAATTTTAATTGGATGCTTTTGCTACATTCTGGCAAAAAAATCAGCAATTAAAGTTTTGAACTTGTCTTTTTACTTCAGCTAATGTCTTTACTATGATTTTACTCTAAGCAAGGTATTATTACAGAAAAGCTAAACACCTTTTTATTTGTTGGAGAGTCTTATGGATTGTTAAAAAAAAAAAAAAAAATGGTATCATGTATGTCTGGGACCTGATTAAAAATGTTACAATGTTTTGCTTCTGAGATGTCAACTGTCCTTTTTTCTTTTTGCAGACATCAATGAGTGCTTGAACCCTGGCATCTGCAGTCAGATCTGCATTAACTTGAAAGGAGGTTACAAATGTGAATGCCACAACGGCTACCAGATGGATCCGGCTACCGGCGTCTGCAAGGCTGTAGGTGTGTTGGCAGGGAGAACAACTTAAGTCCATGAAATGTAACTCCCATGGCCCCTACATGTGAAGGAATTTTTTCTTCTTCATAATGAAAGGATGATCTATAAAAGAGTTGGAGTAGATTGCCTTCGTATTCAAATAAATGAAAAAAAACAGGCAACTGTGATTGAATAAAGGAGCATTTGATAATCCTGTTAAAATGACAATTGCATAAAAGAAAATGGAAAATTTGAATATACAAAAACGTATTGTGCAGTCTTGTGGAACGTAGGCTTGCTCAATGTTTAAGTTTTGCTTTACAAACAAGGCATGCAAGCAGTGTGTACAATGGAAAAGGTTTTACTTGAAGTTGAACCCCGATTATGAACATGGAGTTCAACTTCCAAGTTTATAACTGCTGTTCTCTTTAGTAAGTAATGTCTTAGTAGTCATTTAATTTTATTTACAATTTTACTTGAATTTCTACTTAAACTAATTAAAAAAAAAAAAAAAGTTTTTAATTGAACAATAAATGAACATAAATATGAGATGACTTGGATATCATCTGAAATTTTTTTTTTTTTTTTTTGTTCTTCTCTCGTCTTTTTTTGCCTTTTCACATGTTGGATTTGTGTCTAAAAACATTACGGTGCTGTGCACTTTTCCCTTCTACCTGTCAGGGAAGGAGCCCTGTCTAATCTTCACCAACCGCCGTGATATTCGCCGTCTGGGTCTGGAGAGGAAGGAGTACACTCAAATTGTGGAGCAGCAGAGGAACACGGTGGCTCTTGACGCTGACTTTAACCAGCAGATGATTTTTTGGGCTGACCTCGGCCAGAAGGCTGTTTTTAGGTAAATTGGAGGAAAAAAGTGTCATACTAGTTGTTCAGTAGCACACTGTATCCCAGGGTGATGGGTTTTCATGGCTTTTCCAGTCGGATCATTTCATTTAAGTAATTATACCAGGTTCTCTGAAACATAATTGGGGTATCTCACTATGCATCATGTCCCCTGTGGTCTGTCCCAGACACCCTTTTACATTTAGTCAGTCCCAGCTGGCTGGCAGAAAGTGACGTCTGCTCACTTGAGGAGGGAAGACGTCCTACCACGTTATTCACCAACTCCCTGAAATAAAGCCATACCACCAGTGGGATGAGCACGCAACCCTCCAGAGGGTCTCAACCCCTTGCTGTCATAAGTCATGGTGATATCCAGCCGAATCTAAAGTAATAAACATTGATTTGTGAGAGGCTTGCACATGTGATGAAGCCCCAACACAAAGTTCTGATTGCCTTAAATCAACTGTCCTCACAACATAAATGTGCAGCAGCCACACCTGGCAGATAGTTGTCACAATACCAAATTTCTGTTTCAATACCGATACCAATATGTATTTTGATACTTTTTGTAAAAAGGTGAAACACTCTCAAATGTCAGTATTTTATTTTATTTTCAAACAGACTTTTAGCCAGGAGCACAAGACTTCTGTAACTGGGGGAGGGAGGCGATACAGTATTTTAATTAACGTTGTCATTTTAATTTCAATGCCAGTTGCTTTATTTGACTTGTTCTCATTGTTCAAAAGGGGTGTTTTGAAACTATGCATGAAACATTAAATGCACATAACTATAAAAATGGCTCATTCTGTCATCTAGGGTAGGATAAGTTATTATAGGCTATTGGAATATTTATATATGGAATATATATATATGCACGCACATATACAAACATTAAATGGGCAGTAGGCTAATGTCTGTATATAATCTGGCAGTTCATTTCTGTGGCTGGGTAGGTTAATTTGGTCTATAGAGCTTATTTAAATATAACAGAATTATTAAAAATGCATTTATTAACCATGGACATGTTTTAGCTCTATGTATGTATTAGTGATGAGCAGGTCGTTTTTTTGTTTTTTTGTTTTTTTTTTTGTTTTTTTTTTACCACCCGCAACCACCTGACCTGCCAAAAAAAGCGTTGATTATCGACCCAAACCCGTCTAACGCACAGATACACTGGCAGATGCCCCCGGGTGACGGGTCAACCCGTTCATCACTCGTATGTGGGCTACTGTAGGTTCACTACTGGGCTGGGAGAAGTTTTGTGCATCTTTCACTTTCATTGACATAACAGTGCAGTGAACTGATGAACAACACAATCACCTGTCATTCCTGACTGAAGTCACAGAATAAGTCGGCGTGGTTCTCCATTAAATGTTGTGACAGTTTTGAAGTGTTAACTTTTACGAGACACACTTTGTAGCACCGCTTGCACTGCAGTGCACCTGGGTTCAGTAGCTCGCCTTTATCATTTGGTTTGAACCCTAAATATTTCCAGACCCTACTTCCATTTGTCAACAAGTGCGGGCTTTTCTGTACCTGCCATCATTGTTTCCCTCTTCTCCTCATTCTAACATGCGAGTGTGCGTCTGAGTCCGCGAACATTGCAATTCTGCTTCGGCACATACGTCACACTCGCTGGCCTTGCTATGCTTAAAAAGAGAGGCTCCAATTTACCAATTCATTTGTGTTCAGAAAATAAAGTACTGTATGTTTTTAAATGCTGGTATAGTACCGTTTTCAAAACTCTAGTACCGTGGTACTATACTGGTACCGGTATACCGTGCAACCCTACGGGCAGAGCAAGTGAAGCAATTGGTCCTTGGATGAGGTTAAAAGGTGACACCTGGATCCATCCCCAGTGATTGGTCAGGGACTCAGCATCCTCCTCTGACTCAGGTCGATCTTCACTATATTTGGGCCACCACTTAGTTGTGGAATTTATTGAGGGTATCTTTTGGACAGCAGGTTCCCCCAGGGAGAGTACATCACCTTCTGTCTGCCAGTCAGAACTGGTTCATTGTGAGAGGGCTTTTGGGGACGGTGCATAGGGGGCATGCCCACTCAGTGAGCAGAGGCTCAGTCACCAGTGCTGCTGGTGTCCACTGACTGGCCAGGTGCCTTTGGCTGGGGGTAAAGGTCATCATTCAACTGCAGTCTGACCACTGCAGTGACCAGTAACCACACCAGACTGTTTACCCTGGTCAGTGATAGATGGCTGCAGTAGAAACCATCAACTGGTGCTCTCAGTCCTCGTTTTGGATCTGTTGGCAGTTATCCTTCTTTCAGATATCTTCCAGAAGCAACCTCTGAAAGAAGGATGGATGAACAGATTCAGTCAGAATGAATGAAAAGTGACGGTTGACATGATCTAAGCTAAAGTAGTTAGATTTTAAGTAAAGTAAGGTGAAATGTTTTTAATGGAGGGCAAGGTTTTTGTTTTTGTACCAGGCTCTAAGTTCATTTATTCCTGCTGTACAGTTTGGCTTTTTAATTATGGGGTCAATGGAAGTTGACTGTCTTGGCAATAGCCCCAAGTGGTAGTTCAAGGAACTGCATGTTTGAGTGCTTCCACATTGACTTCAGTTTTGAAGGCCAGACGTAGCCCTTTGGAATTTACACTTTGATTTGACAGAATATAAGAGAGGGAAATTGCAAAGTAGAAGGAATTTATTCTATTCTTGCAAGTCCCCTTTTTTATTTTGTCTATTTTTTGGGGGGAGAGACAAATTGTGATTTGAGTTTTTCAGTTTACCTATGTGTTGTGTTTTTGTTTTTTGGTACTCAGCACAGTCCTCGATAAGCGTGGTGATGTTGGAGCACACAAGAAGGTGATAAATGTCCAAACTCCAGTGGGAATTGCTGTTGATTGGATCTATAAGAACCTGTACTGGTCTGATCTTGGCACCAAGACAATTTCTGTGACCAATTTTAATGGAACCAAGCAGAAAGTTCTGTTCAGCAGAAGCCTCAAAGAGCCTGCCTCCATTGCTGTAGATCCACTGTCTGGGTAGGTAGACATCTTGTCCTTTGACCGTTTTCAAATGACATCAAATGTACACCATCAGATAAAGACTGAAACTGAGGTACATGGACGTATGCGTGTGTTGCTCCCTAGGTTTCTGTACTGGTCTGACTGGGGCGAGCCAGCCAAGATTGAGAAATCTGGCATGAATGGAGTGGACAGACAAGTTCTGGTGGCAACTGACATCCAGTGGCCGAATGGAATCACACTGGGTACAAACATGCACAGAAATGCATCTTCAGATCAATGAGAACCTGTCTCTCTCTCTCTGTCTCTGTCTCTCTCTGTGTCTCTGTATGTCTCCTGTCTCTCCCTCCTATGAAGCCTAATCAGTGTTTACAGTAGTTGACGTGTAACAAAATATTGATTATAATTGCTGCTTTCCATTTGTTATTCTCTTCCACTCATTCATATATATATTTTTCTGTATACTCCTTCCAGATCTGATTAAAGGAAGGTTGTACTGGGTCGACTCGAAGCTACACATGCTCTCTAGTGTTGATCTGAATGGTGACAACAGGAAAAAAGTGCTACAATCTCCAGACTACCTGGCTCATCCTTTTGCACTCACCGTATTTGAGGTACTGAAGTTCTGTCCTCAGGTTATATTTATCTCTATCCATCCATCCTTCTTTCTGGAGGTTGGTGCTAGGAAATTAATAGAAAATTAATCTAGTCCAACCTTAAGAAATTAAAAAAATATTGCCCATGTCAGTGTAAATTGGGTGAAATATTTAATAACCATTGAAGCGTTTTTCTTCACTTGTTTTTAAAGTTACAAAGCTATTTTGAGTTCAGTAAATGTGCAGTCAAATCTTTGGCAGCTGTCAGAGAAAAGATTGAACTAAATCATGATCGAGGTGACGTGTTCATTACTATTTAGTGTGAACAGGTCACCTCGATCATGATTTAGTTCAGTGTTCCAGTGTCTCAGCAGAGGTGTTGGCATCACCTGTGATGTTTCCTGTATGTTTTTAAGCAGTGGAAGGTGGACTAAACTATTTTACCTGCAAATGCTCCATCTCTCTGATCATTTTATCCTGGATGGTGTGCATGCACTTGGACCAGTGCTGAAATAAGGGAGGGGGGGGGGGGTGGCACCTCTTTATTTCTGCCTGGGAGCATTTCCTTTTTCCCATTCCATTTTCCATGTGAAAAAGGAAATGATGAATAAATGAG
>JBAMYA010044578.1:0-12364 GCA_037176975.1 Arrhamphus sclerolepis
GAGAGATTCGTGCACTTGTTTCTTTGTTGACAGGTTTTTCAAGCGTCTCTCCACACAAAAAAAAGTGGGAGTGGGGGGGGGGCACCCCCCCCCCCCCCCCGCTCTCCCCCCTCTCACCACATTAAAAGTAGCCATCGATTAATCAGCTTCTGCGCAGGTTCATTTCCAGAAATAATTTTAGTCTCATTAAACTTGAGTTGAACTCAAGTGGTGAAACGACTGCCTTATTTACATCCATCATCTTAATGTTCAATTCTTTCTGAAAAATTATCCGGGATGGATATCCTATAATGAGATATCCACATTTACGTTATGCAACAGTAACTTTTTCTAAGCACTTTTGTCTGTTTTCAAGCTGCTTAGATTAAAATAAAACTGTGTTTTTAATTTTAGATGAAAGATGTTCATGTACCTGACAGGAAGAATCAGAACATTTTTACAGGCAGATCCAAGTTTTCCAAGATAATTATGGATTTAATGATTACTGAGGTCACAGTTGGTGTAACTCAGAGAACAGCGGTCATCAGACCAAGAAATAACAGGCTACTTGTTTGCCATGGTTTCATTGTCAGGAAGGATTGCCTGCTTGGCCTGCACTGTTCTGCAAGATCTTTGGGTAATGAATTCCTCTGGTTTGGTCAGCCATCAGCAAAAAATGAGGATGGAGGAGAAAGAGGACTTAAATCCTGATTAGATCAAATGCTAACACACATCTGGGGCAACACACACTCAGCACTGAGGGCGTATGTTTATAGATCTGATCGTACAGGTCATATTCAGGGAAGCTCTAGAGTGCTTGTGACTTCATTTTTATAACTGTATGAACACAAATGTGTCCAAATGCATCCACTGATATTGACTGTCCACAAGGATGTTTTCCTGGTCTTCCAGTTTCAGTGAAAAAAAGGACATGTTATGTAAAAAAAATTGTCATTGTGGTCATATCTATGCTTAAACCAATTAAGAATAAATTTCTTTGTCTTTTTTGCTAATTTCTGTTTATATTAATAAATGGCAGAGAGCTTACTGATTTGCATGATTGTCACATCAGGCCCTCCCATTGGAGAAAAAACAGCAGCAGGAAATTCAAAATCGAAGACACACAAATCTACCAATTATGTTTCTTGTGGCTGCAACCTTTTCATTACTATGGGAACCTCAGGAATCTCTGATACAGTTGTGAAAGTTCTCCTTCCGGTCTTTTTCTAAAGTGTTATTTGCCTTGCATTTTTAGAAACATCTCAACAGCATTTATTTATTTCTTATGATTGGTCCAGGAAGTAGCAGGAAATATGACAACATAACAGGTTGAGAAAGTAAGAATAGCCAGCCCTTTAATGGTAACCATGGTGATGATAACAGTTTAAAACCTATGCATGTCTTTGGTCAGACGAGGTGACTTATTGTATTCATTAATAAATAAAACGTCTTCTACATGTCTGATTGATAATAGAGTTCAGGTTTCATAAAGTACATGTGATTTTTCCAGAAACAACAGCCGATGTGGTGATGTTCTGTTTGTTGATCAGATCATCCGGAATGCCTGATAATCCCAGGTCTAAGCACCCTCTTAAAGAACTACAGGGGAGGACTGAGGTGCTCGTCCATTCAGCATTGAGGGTGTTAACAGGAACACTGTTTTGTGGATAATTGCAGATTACTGGTTAGATAAGTGGATTGACTAGAAATGAATGTGCTGGAATACAAAAACAGAAATACAGAAATGCAATTGATTTCTATCATACACTAAACTAACATCATGCACTTCAAAGACTGAACTGTAAATTAAAAAACAAGCTTTTTTGGCCTTAGAAAAAAAAGACTCAGTTTTAGTCCAATAGGCATCTATCTGTTACTCTTCACATTAAGAACCTACAGTTGGGTTGGCTGGATATACACAGGATCAAGGTTTATGATATTTTCACCCTCCTGTATGTTCCACTTTAAAGCCTGTGAACTTTGGCAGTGGCTTAAAATGAGAACATGCTCAATGAGCCATACTGTTGCTGCACAGATACAAACACAGATGCACACTTAGCGCGCACCTTGAAACACAGTTAGCACACACACATGCAGCACACTGCGCTTCTACATCGGAGTGAACTAGGTTGAGAAATTTGAAAGAAAACAAACAGGATTCCAGAGCAGTGCGGTGTGGCGTGAGGCTGCTGGACTGCAACACAAAGAGAGGCCTGTTTGCAGCACACAGGAGCATTCCAGCTAACAGAACAGGCTCTGGGACACTGTTGACCTAAGCTACTTTAGAATGTTTGTGCAATAGCTTTTGACCACTTGATTAAAAATATCGTTTGATGCTGAAGCGGCCGTGTCCCAGTGAGGGGCAGTTCAGACTGGTCTGAGCAGGGCAACATGCTGCCGAATGAAGGGTGAGCTCTTATGAAAAAGGGCACACCTTGTTGTTTACCTGACTCACCATTACCGTCAATGCTATCTGCCACTTGATTTTGTAATTATTACATAGTCTAATCATACAATATTCAATCTAAGGGGAATCACTCTATACAGCAGATTGAAATTACATACCCTAGATTGACTTCAATAGCCTGTTCTGGCAGTTTGGCTGTAGGGATGGGTACATCAGCATAGTTCAAGGTGTGATCCAAACTGTTAGAACAACTGACTGAGTGCCTGTGTTATCCCAATAATAGAGCAAAATGAGATGTGACAGCTATCTCTCATCCAATCACCAACGTCTGGTTTTCAAACTTGGCACCAACTCAGAAGTATTTAAAAGTTCAATTCCTTGAATGGCCACTAAGGACTGACTCCAAAGACACCAAAAACTGTTTAGGTTGCTCTACGTTTTTTATATTTGTGACAACTGTACGAGAAGTGAATTTTTATGTACATCAGGATCAATTTAGCACTTTTCGTTATCTTGACTTCTGAGCTTTTGATAATGTCCTAATAAAACAATAATTTTTATCATGAAGGCAAATTGTACAAACAGAATGCTGTGTCTGGTTCTGGGCAGGCTTTGAAGGATGCAGAGTTAAGATGATTAAATTCATTATTTAAGATGGCCTTACTTTATACTAAGCTATGATGTTCATTAACATTACCATCCATCCGTTCATCCTACCATGATGATGTTTTTGATGATTTTCGAGCCCTACCATAGTAATGTTTCGGTCCTACCATGGTGATGTTTCGGTCCTACCATGATGATGCTGGTTGCTATATAAGCACACTATTGTTGCTGAATTATTTTTACTTCTGTTACATTGTCCAGGAATTTATAGCCTTCAAAAATTCAAAAGAAGAAATTAACAAACAAATTAATAAATATTCCCACAATAGATAAGACAGTCTAATCTCTTGGATGAAGGTCCCATGTTTCCTCCATATGTGAACTTTCATCAGTTACTATCCAACCTCACATAACCTCATGACCTCACATAATCAGGGAAACTGCATGTTCATTACAATAAAGTTGCCCATTGACTATAATATTCATTCTGTGCTAGTATGTAAATTCAACAGATTGCATGCCATCAATGATGAAGAGGTTATACTTACTTAATGTTGTTTTGTGTAACCTGGAAGTCCTTGTGCAAATATTTAAGTCACAAAAAATAATAGGTTTGTTGATTCACTAATCGTTCAGTAAAAGTTTTAGAGGATCCAGCATATTACATATGAAAGTACATGATGATATTTTGCCAAAGCTTTCCAGAAATCATTTCACAAACTGCAGTTTTTATTTCTTAATATCTGTCATTACATGAAGGGTCAAGTTCAAATATGCGCCGGCCTTAAGTTTAGACAAGTGGGCTGATGAGAACATTTAGGCCAAAATTTGCCAAGAAAAATGCAGCTTGGGGAAGTAAATTTGACCTGCTCCCCTCTACCTCTGCTAATACCATAGAGATGCCCTTGAGCATTTTTTTTTTTTTTGAACATCCAAATGGCTTTGGTGGAGCTGCCCACTGAACCAACAGTGGAAGGCTGTGGTTGCACTGGGCAGCTGCCAGGCATGAATGTGTGATGACCTGTGTGTTTGCATGTGTGAAGTAGGGTGTTGATGAAAGAGAGCATGTGTTCTTGGCAAATATTCTCAAGATAAATTAAACTACAAAGCAATAGTCTATACTGAGATCTGAGGAGAAAAGGTTTGATGTGGTGACAGATTTGTGTCTCTGAATTTTTAGATTCAATCGGCTTGAACAGAAACATGTGGGTGAATTTCAATTGAGTCTTGCAAGATCTTTAGTTAGTTGTGCCATTTTAGTTTTATTTGACTGCCTCTTAAAGTAACAGTGAAAAAGAAAAACTGTGAAAAAAAGGATAAATTGTTTTTATAATCAATTCATTAAACAGCAAATTCATATGCCTATTTTAAGTAGCAAACTCTGAAGGCCCCCCTAGTGCTCCAGGGTGGGTGAATGGGGATGGGCTGTGTCAGAAAAAGCATCTCACATAAACCCCTAAACATGCTAAAGCATAACTCTTAGTATAATAATAATAATAATAAAGCTTTTCCTATTTGAGCAAAGAAGAAGCACCTGCTGCTATAGATGACGTATTATTAATCCTGAGGGTTGATTTAATTTACCATAAAATGTTAAACTGAAGGTATCTAAAAATCGTAGTGGAATATATTGAGACTTTGTCATTTTTTAACAGTGGTTCAAGCATTTTCAAAGTTTCATACTGAAAGTAATTCAATTATTTACATCAGCTTTCTTCAGTCCAGGTTCTCAGGATGTTCTGTGCCTCACATTTTATGTATTTTCCTGCTGAAACACACCTGGTTCAGATTAATGGATGGGTCATTGATGGGTTTGTTCATAACTGTATGATAATGACATAGTGATTTATTCATTTAAATCTGGGATGTTGGAGCAAGGACGTATTCAAATACAGGACCCGGATCAAAGAACTGAGTTAAATTTCCTCAAATTACAAAAACATTTATGATTCGTATGCCATATCCACATATCATTCATCAGTTTGACTTTTTCCTTTTTTTTAACTTCTGCACTTATTTTAGTTTGGCCTCAGTTGGCTCATAAACTAAACCATAGCTCTTATGTAGAGTAACATCTTGACAACTGAAGGAAAATGTCATATGTGAAATGGAGGCTAACAGTCTGAGAAGCTCCCTGATGTGGAAACATGATGAACGCACCACAGCTCTGTGATTAAACCAAGGGTTTCCCTCCTTCAAGGTCTCTGTCTACTTTCCCTCGCCTCGGTCTGCCCTTCAAGCACTTAACCTGTCACTGCTGCTATTCACATGACTGGTGTGTTTATGACGGCAGGTTGTGTTTGCTGACCACCCAACCACCACCAGCACCCCACCCTCTAGCCCCTCTTAACCTTTGGCCCCGACAGCCCCACCTGCTTACTCAAACATGCTCATGCTTACTCTCTTCACACCTCTTGTACTGACCGCTTTGTCCGCCTCTGACGTCAAACGCCTTTCGAGGCTGAAAATTAAAGGAATAATTCACTCCGGCCTCTTAATAAGGATCATAGGTGTGCATCAAATGCATTGACATGACTCTTTTTATGATGTATAAGTGAAAATGATAGGGACTCAGACGTTTAGATAATCTGGTTTGCCTAAAAGGGAGTGTAGAGTGTATGCAGCAGCTAGCAGCGTAGAAGGACAATGAACAGAAAATTACGGGGATTTGGCTCGCGTTTTGTGTAAAATTATACAGTTTGGATGCAGGACTGCACAGGATACTGTTCTGGTATGTTTTTCCTGCTTCATCCGGAATCTCTAACTGTGGTTCAACAGGAACTCTTTGCCAAGAGCCAGATTCCACCAGTCTGACCAAGACATCCATCCTCAATTTATTACCCACCATTATAGAAACCAAGAATCAAATACCTACTAGCGCACTGATCCAGGCTCTGATTCCTCTGGTTGCTCACCATGGAGCTAAATCTTCCCACTGTATAACAAAAACAAAAACTGCAGTTTGGCATGGCCTTGCTTCTACTACTCTGTTTATGTGAATTTGTGTGTATGTGCGTGTGGTCTGACCAGTGCCCACATCCTCCCAGCACAACAACATGGCCACCTAGGAGACATACATCCATTCCTCAATTACCTCTCTGCCTTCCTCTGTTACTTCCTGCAATGGCAAGGCAGCTTAGGGGTTGTGACGTCTGGTAGTTTGTCTCCCAGCTTTTCTCTTTTTTTTTTTTGTTCTGGTCACATTCCTCTCTCTCTAATCATCTCCTGCATATATAGTAGATGGTTTGAGCTGAGCAAACCTGGGTGGTATTTAAACTGGTGAAACAAGGTGTAAAACAAAGTTTAATGGGGGAGTTTGACAGAAACCACCTTTCTTTTCCTTCTGTTGTACAAGAATGAATCATTGCATTGTCAGGCTGACCCCTAAATTCAATAACTTGGAGATGATTTCTGGATGGGCAGCATTGAAGAGTTAGTTCACACTAATGTCACCATTTAAACCTCATGGCAAGACTATAAGTGACAAGTTAGCCTACTATAGAAGACTCAAAACAAATTAGACCTACAGCTGAACTGAATCTGTAGGAATGACGGGAGCTTCTACTTCCAAGTTTATAATGGATCCCACCCTTAACCATGATAATGTGATGCTATCCCTCTAATAGTAGTTATGTAGAATATAGAAACCAGTGAATTACATGTTTTTTGTATGAGAAACTACTGACTTAACTGGGACTATAGGTGTGACAAAGAGCTATATGGAAAAAGTCATTAATGACACAAGCTGCCATTGAATGAATTGCATTCGTTATCCTGTTGCTCAAGTTCATGTGTGCCAACAGTGACCACCTGGATCAAAACAGCCAAGTGAAGTATGCAAGAAACTGACTTGTGTAGCATATTAAAAGAAAAAAAAACTTTATTAGAAGCACAATAAGTAATATTATCACTCTGGACCACATCAGGGCAGCATATCATGAGAAATGTAATGTGTCAGCCCCTGGTGTAGGTGACTCTACTAGGTTTATTCTGGTCTCACAACAACAAATGTTGAAATAAACTAGAGTGAAACAGTTGTACAACAACTAGCATTATTAACATAGATAATTACAATAGTTTAGTCTATGTACCAACTTATAAAGAAACAGCAATGTTGACCTTCATTTTGGCTGCTTATTTTTTGTTTTCTGGTGGGAGATGATGATGCTGGTGATGAGGCAGTGGGTTTTGTGACTTCATCATCTTGCAACTTTCAACTAACCACATTGTCACATGCTGCATTTCATCTTCTCAAACCCACTTTTTCAACAACACATATGCAGGAAATGAGGCATAACCATATCTAAAACAAAAGTTATTTTTCTATTAAACCTATTTTAAAAATTCTGGTCATGAAAAACTACTTACCTGCTGGAACTGTGGTAGGGCATGTTGTATTTCTTTTTCAAAGTTTACAGCACCCAATCCTCGCTCTGTGAGTTCCCTTCATCACGCTAATATCGGCGCTTTCTTTGCCCTTTCTTGGGCAGTAGCTATGTGAATTCCCCCTGCAGGTATTTTCGCTGCTAAGTTATCAGTTACACATGTCTAAACATCTTGCACAAAACAATTGAGTGCCGACTCTCTGATTCGCTCCCTGGTTAATCGGTGAGTTTGACTCAAAAGATCTGCCTACATGGTAATGTCAACATGATTAGCTCCCACTCAATCAAGGTAACTTCCTCTTCTTTATTGAATGCACAAAGGTAGACCAAATGCTTCAATGATTTATATCAACTCTAGAGGGAAAACTTGGTATTACAAGTAGTTTCAGTAGAGTATAATTGGATTCATACTTACAAGTTTTGTCAGTCTCTAGACTTTGAATAAGGTGATGTCATCCATTGCCAAAATGAACTGTGGGTTGTGTGCACTGAGAAATTTTGAATTTTCAACGCATCAGCCTATGCGTCAGCCAATCAGGTTGCAGTTAAGCAGCTTGAGCCTAGCCAATGAAGCATAAACATATAATCAACCCAAAGTGTGCATTGCAACAATGCATATGTGTGGATTCACACGTATGGTTTAAAAGCGTCGTCATGACCAGAAAAAATTTGAAAAAGCCAATAAAACTGCTGCCTGTGAAATATCCAGGAAGAGTAATTGTTGTGCTGAGCAGCTTACTGCTAGTAACTATGTTATATGGAGAGGTAGCCAGTGAGGTGAATTAAAAGAAAAGAGAGGGGAGTCGGCTCTCACTGGACGGGAGTTGGCTCTTCTGATTCACTACATCTGCTCAATGTAGTGTTTCCTACATTTAAAAGCGTCATCCCAAGCTGGCTCATTTGCGAGCAACTCATCACTGCTGTCCACAGACACACAAACACAGTCATACCAGTTTCATCCACTATATCTGCCCCTTCATTCCAAACTTTATTTCTGAGACTTGTGGCCTGAAGACTTGAGGAGACATGAGGTCTGATCATACGAGCTGCTATAGACCCACGTACATAGATTTCATTGGCTAGCACTTGCTGCATAGCTACAACCTGATTTCGGTGCATGTGTTGATGCGTCAAAAACAAACGGTAACCATCCCACTTCTGCAACTTTGTTGCAGTTCCTCAACTGACCACCTGGTGTTGGCTCCAAAACAGAGCAACTCTCCATTGACTCCTGTGTTAAAAGTGCCATCAGAATTATACGGCAGGATTAAACATATTTACAGCCTGGCAAAAACATCTTTGTGGTTAAATATCTGTGGTTAAATATTCCATCCATGACAGCTGTATTGGGGGTGCACTTTTTCGTACCAGGTCAGATAGATTTATACTAAGCAACAAAGTTGACCAATCAGATGCCAGGATGTCATTTGACATGTTTGACTGACAGCTAGCCATTGAGGCTGCTGTTGATTTTGACAGCTTTGTGCCATCTTTTTACAAAATGGCACTTAATCAAAGTTGAAAATTTCTCAACTTTTGATGGAAGCAATGGACCCACTGCAACACACTCAGCTGACAGTTCATTTTGGCAATGACCTCACTCCATTCAAAGTCTGTGGGTGTCTGAATCCACCATATTTTCAGCAGTTGTTTCATTGACACAGTTGGATTCATGTTTAACATGGCATCATAACAGTTGTTTTTGTTTCACTTTTTATTTGTACATCATATATGTTTGCATTCAGCCAACCAAATACATTCACATGTGGTTTTTGTTTTTTCTTATGCATGTAGCAGGTCTACGTCAAGTTCTCAGCAGCAGCTATCATTATATTAGATAATACACTGTAGTCTTATGTATGAATAAAGTTTCTGCAACTGTCTATTGGACCGTTATTTTTTAGTTTTTCAGAGCAGCTCTGCACAGATGCAGGCAGTGTTTCTTCAGTGTGTGGGCTTCGATTTTTGACTCTGAATCAGCAGGTGAGTGGTAAGCAGTTTCTTCTCAGCGTGGAACATCCTGTCACATGCCTGAGAGCTACTTCCTTCTCAGAAAAACATCAATATTTACAAGAGTACAAAAAAGCCCCCCTCCACACCACTGCCACCAAATCCAACCCCAAACTTTTGAGAACTTTTTTTTTCTACTGCCAAATGTCATCCCATCAGTGCCAGCTGTATCTCATCTTTATTTATGACTTCTCCTCTTAATATTCATATTCCACAGAGAGGACGTTTTCACAGCAAACACCACATTCCGTCTACTGGAGTCCAAAATAAAGTTTACATTCTTGGGATGCAGCGAGGAATGCTGCCCTCTACAGCTGCAGGATCCCTCTTGAGGATTGCAGCTGGATGGCGACTGGAATGCTCACTGACAGGTAAGTTTAACACATGATGTCAACAATACAGGCTTTGTTTTACTCAGAGTTTAATAATGGAACTTTGTGCAGACTTTTATTTAATGTATTGATACTACAGTAATAATCTGGGTTTCTTTTTTCAATCATGAATGTTGTGGCTCAACTGACACTAGAATTGATTATATGAAACTGCAATTGATATTTTTGTGTTGATCCCAATGACTGTAAATACTGTCTGGTCACATGACCCATAGATTTGTACAGAGAGCCTTTGACTTTTTTTTTTTTGAACTGAGCAGCACCATGTTGCAAAGAGGTAGGACAAAGCTGTCAAAGCCAATGACAGAGCTAATGTCTAGCTGTCAGTCAAACATGTCAAATGACATCCAGGGATCTGACTGGTCAGCTTTAGTGCTTCATTTAAATTTATCTGATGTGATACAAAAAAAATTAACCCCCAAACATTTGTCATGTCATGGTAACATGTAACCACAGGAAAAACAGTTGTCATGGACGTAATATTTAACCACAGATGAAAAAATAAAAATCTACCAAGCTGTAAATATGTTTATTTCTGTTGCAAAGTTGTTACTTTTAGTATGGGAATCAATGGGGATTTGCTCTGCTTTGGAACCAGCACCTAGTGTGTCAATGGAGGAACTGCAACATAACATACTTTCTGGATGAGCTTCAACCTGGAAGTGGGATGGTTGCCGATTGGTTGAATGATAGCTACATTATGAATGGTGGATGGATGGATGGATGATAGAAAAAAAGATAATGTATATATGCAAGGATGATCGATAGTGGATCGCTGAATGGATGATAGATAATGGACGGTGGATGGATGGATGATACATAATGGATAGATGGATGATAGATAGTGGATCGCTGAACAGATGATAGATAATGGACAGATGGATGGTAGTGGATCACTGGATGGATGATAGATAATAGATGAATTAATGGATGGATGGATGATAGTGGATGGATAGATGGATGGATGGATGGATGGATGGTAGATAATGGATAGATGGATGATAGTGGATAACTGGGTGGATGATAGATAATAGATAGATGAATGGATGGATGGATGGATGGATGATAGTGGATGGATGGATGATAGTGGATGCATGGATGGATGGATGATGGATGAATGGATGATAGTGGATGGATGGATGGAGGGATGGATGGATAGATGGATGGATGGATGGATGGATGGATGGTGGATGGTGGATGGAAGGATGGATGATAGATAATGGATGCATGGATGGATGATAGACAAATGGATGAATGATAGATCAATTAATAATCGATAGATGGATGGATGATAGTTCATCACTGGATGGATGAATGGATGGATAGATAATGATAGATGGATGGATGATAGTGGATCACTGGATGGAAGAATGGATAGAAGGGTGGATGGAAGGATGGATGGATGGATGGATGGATGGATGGATGGATGGATGGATGGACGATAAAGATAATAGATAGATGGATGGATGATAGATAATGAATGAATGATAGACAGATGGATGGTGATAGATAAATAGATGGATAGATGGATGGATGATAGATAATGATGATAGATGATAAATGACAGATTTGCATTTGCTGAGACCCACGATTAAAAGAGGCTGTCCTAAACTTTGCAGTTAGTAACCTTGATTAATCTTTTTTTTTAAAGACTGAATACATATTCACATGAAGAAAAATGCGTCTTTCACTAGCTTTAAATATTAAGTGACCCATGATGCAGCACTGCAGATGTACAGCACTGAGTAGAGGAAGAAGTAAGACCATGTTAGAGGATACGGAAAGGAGACGATGCTTAAAAATAACATTCAGCTGAAAAAGGTACCGTGGCACCCCAGGGCAGACAGGGACTTACTGCTTCTCTCAAGGACGCTTAATTTTCATCCTGCAAACTGAGGGCCTTGAACCTGAGCAGCTTTTGAAGAGTAGGCCAGATTTTGATCTAAACTGAGGATCAGACCTGCAAAAGCTCATTGAATGAGAGATCAAAGCCATGGCTCTCTGTGCTAAAGAGCTGCTGCAGTTCAGGGTAAAAAAAAATCAAATCAAATCAAAACATAACACATAAATCACCATGTATTTAATTATTATTTAAATATTGTATGTTTTTTCCTCCATAATTTATGTTGCAACAGTGTATTTTTCCAAGAACTGTGTATACTTGGCAAGTGATATGGACTGATCTCTAAAAATGACTCGTTTTTTTTTTTTCAAAAATTAATTATTATTGAACATTAATGTAGTCATTACATCATAATAGAGAAAAGAAAAATGTACAGCAGGATCGTCATGAGCAGTGAAATACTGCCCTCTGATGGCAGCAGAAGGCAGTGAGGTCTTTTAACAATAAGCCTCAAATCTGCAGACAAACCTTGGGTCATGGGTGGAATGAGTTGTCTGACAACTAATCTAGTATTTTTTGGGAATTTTAGGGACCAACAGAGTCTGGAACACAATTTTTATTCATCCCTTATATATCCTTCCTACTGTCCTAATTCTCCTCATCTCCTTACCCAGCTGGCCTTTGGCAGGAGGGTCCCCCTAAGAGCCGGGTTCTGCTCAAGGTTTCTTCCCATGAGGGAGTT
>JBAMYA010044579.1:0-12364 GCA_037176975.1 Arrhamphus sclerolepis
GCTAACAGAGCTACGTAAACAGAGCGAACATGAGAGCACCCGACTGCAGACGTCAATAATGCAGCGTAATGGAATAAACTCCCGATCAAACTCTGCTTCGCGAAAGTTGTAAACTGTCTCTGGAATCCAGTTAAAGGTACAAAAATGTATTCAACAAAAACAGTGATGCAGTTAAGTGTTTTTTTTTTTCGCTCAGCTAGCCTTCTCTGTTGCTGTGTGGAGCCGCCTGTATCAGTTACCTCTTCCACTCCTGAACATCACTCACTCACTCATCCGGACACTGTGGTCTCATGAGGAAACGCAGCTTTGGATATGAAGTTTTTCTTGTTCCCAAATACAAATATTAAGTAATAAGTATTTGTTCAAAATAATTATTTGTAAAAATCGCATTATTTGTGCCTTTCCGAATACCGTATTCGGGTTCAGCTCCACCCCTTTTTGTGACTGTGGTAAATACCTGTTCTGACCCTTCAGGTTGGAATGTTTTTCATTCACATCAGAGGAAAACAACATATGAGACTGGAAAACATGCATAAAAGAACAAAATGAATATAAGTGTTTACAAGATTCAGATCATCACTCTGCTCCACCATGGCTCTCACACTAACAGCAGTATCACAGCTAATCAGCCAATCACAACTGGGTTCTGTCTGAGAGGCCTGATTGGCTGATTAACCAAGCTCATCAACACACCACCTGGTGTGACCATAAATGCACACAGAGAAGAAGAACGGCGCCTACACAGTGTACAAATTACTGGGAACCCTGTGGGGTGCATGTTTGCACATACATTATGTATGCATGTGTTTGTTGTCTTCCTCGATCTCATAAACACTTTGAAACTTTTTCACGTTGCCAACATGAACTCAAACGTTAGATGAAGACCGTAAAATAATGAGAACACTTCACTGATTTCCAGCCTTTTTTGCTCTGGATTCCCACCCACTTGTAAATTAATACATGCAGACATGCACATGCACGTGCATGTGCACACACTGAAAAACTGATACCTGGTGCTTGAGATGTCAGGTTACACCCCTTTGTTTTTTATTGTTTTTAATGGTGCTGACATCTGGTTCTGACAGGTACTGGATGATAAATGTGAGAATGATCTGCATCTCTAATTCACACTTCGATGGTCCAAAACCGTTTCTATATGTTCTCATGGAAATATAAGTTTAACATTTAATCAGCCTGAAGGACGGTGATCTCATCTTCACAGCTTGTTCATGTCCTTAAGTAAGCACGATAGTGTTAAAATCTGTGGCGAGTACATTTGTGCATAAATGTAATTTTGACAACCTCACAGTCCCGTGTTTGTTGTACAGCTATGCTAACAGGCATTCATGACATAAAAGCTTTTCGGTAGTATGCTTTTCTTTTATCTGTACTTGTATTTATATATAGGGGCAGCATGGTAGTTGGTGGTTAGCTCTGTTGTCTCACAGTGAGAAACTTCCTGGTTCGAGTCCCTGCAGGAATCTTTCTGCATGGTCTGAGCGTGCTTGTGCGTCTTCTCACCGGGTACTCTGGAGTCCAAAAACATGTTTCTAAATTGCCTGTGTGAGTGGCTGTTTGTCTACACGTGGCCCTGCAATGGACTGCTGACGTGTCCATCACACTTAAAGAGAGCTGGGACAGGCTCCAGCAGATCCCTGTGACCCTGCACATAGATAAGAGGGTTTATATAATGAATGGATGGATGGATGTCTTATATACTGTATATGTGCCGAACTCAAAGATCACGGGCTAAATTGGACCCGTTACTTCATTTTATCAGGCCCATGAGACCCTTTTTTATCTCAAAAAGTCATGTTTTAGCAAAAAGTTTTCAACAGATTTTATAACAAGAAGTTGCTCATTTTTTGTCAAAGTTTTTATAAGAATAATCTTTTGTTTAAAAAAAAAAAGTGATTTTTGGACAAAAATTACAGCTTCAAAGAGTGTGAAAATCTCAACAAAAAACCCTGATTATATGATTAAAAAGTAATGGTGAGGTAATTTTAAGATTAGCTTTTTCACAAAAAACAAAAAAAAAAAAAAAAAATTGTAATTTTACAAGAGAAAAAAATATTTTAGTACAAAATCCTCAATTTTGTTTAAAAAAAAACAACTCAGATTTTGTGGCAAAATTTCACTTTCTTCTTGGTTTTTTTTGTATGTTTGTTTTTTTTAATTTTTTGTTTTGTTTTTTATGACCAAGCCCAGGAGCCAATGGGAAGTCTGACAGCATAGCTGGTTGAAAAAGTGGAGTAACCAGCCCTTTAACGGTAACCATGGTGATAATGTGGCCCAGGGTGAAATAGAGTTTGACACCCCTGCTGTTGAACATGAGCGTGGAGACACACAGCAACATTTTGAACGTTGCCATCAGCAGCAGAAGTATCCGTGTCAGTCCTTCACATGACGTGGATGTTAGCGTGCAGCCCCCACGACTACGCACAACCTCTGCTGCTTCGTTAGGGCTCTGCCCTTCCTGTTCCTTCCCTGTTCCAACAATCTATCGTCATTTGTATTTTGCTATGCAGAGCACGCCAACACGTTGAGTATAGCAGGGCTCCAAGGCAGATCAATGCCAATATTTATTTCATGTTCAGTTACTGGGGCAGAACTGCAGAAGGTAGTGATGAAAGTGAATATCCTCTCATAGAAAATTACACAAAAACCATGTTCGAAGTGCAGCCTGCTGCTTTAAGCTTCAAGAACAAGCAATATAGGTGCAAGTACAGGTTATAGGATTCCAATAGTGCAAGCTACAGACATCACCAGGAGGTGAAGACTCAAGAAAGCTGAGTAAAATCCTGTGGCTTCATGAAAAACACCTTTCTAGTACTACCCAGTACTGCTTTGGCTGATTGATTATTAATAGATCTCAAGGTGTGATTGTTTTATATATCGCTTTAAACAGAAAGCCATTTGTGTGTTTTTAAACTTTTGTTTTTGCAGGTTCAATCACATATAGCCGTTTGTTTTATATTTGCTGCAGGAGGCGTTGTTCAGCTCATTTACATCATGTCTTCAAAATTAAAAATCTGTGAACGTGTGCGAGGCTGCACCTGCTGGATGTCTACCCGACAGTTTAAATGTTTCTTTAAATGAGTGAACACTTTCTGTTGAAACGATCAAACCTTCAAATGGCTCGTGGGACTGCGTTTCATCAAATGTGAAAACAAAATTAAATTCTACATTTTCTGAAGCATCTCACTCCACAACCAAGTGGAAAAAATTAAAAAAAAACCTGCATGTGGCAGGTCCCCAAACAATCTAAACAATCTAGTTGGCTGTGCTGTTTTTTTGTTACATATAAAGCCGCAACTTAGTGTGGAAAAAGCACTTAGAAATATAAGCCCTCAATAAAGAAAGAAATGTAGAAGGTTATCAAGGAAAATGAAAACAGAGGGCTGTAGCACAGTGACAAACAAAAAAAACAAAAAAACATTGATTATGATAACAGGATTATTTAGCAGCTTATTCTCCCAAAGTTAAGCAGAATTTTTTCTTCTCTCTCTCTTTTTGGAAGCAAAAGATTTCCACGTCCACATCTAGTGCAACTTGTTCCTGGTATTATCTGTGCGCTAATTCTAAACATCCTATCCCAAAACAAGACTTAAAAGGTGATACATGTATTACTATCAGAAGAATCTACAAATAATGCCCTAAAAATTGCAAAGTTTATCCAAAACGTTGGAGTCACTGCTTTTTTTATTTTTTTTTATGAACCATTTCTCTTATGTTAATCTCCCCGTGTTGGCTAACTCTCATCACATACAAAGCACTGAACGTCCTGTCCCCTTTCTGTTAGCAAGATGTCATATATAACCCAGTAAGACCTTTTTAGCCGTCAGACTGGAGGCTTCCTTGTCATTCTCAGGGTTTACGGGTCTAAAATGGGATGAGGTGTCAGTTTGTGTATGAAATGCTTGACACCCTCTGATATTAAGAGTAAAACTTCCTCATTTCATGGAGCTCATATTTAGCCCATCGATTTTACTTTTCACTTCACACGAACGTTTGATTTTTATGTTAGCGTCGGAAAACTAACGTGAGCTGCAGCTGTGCTGCGACAAAAAGCTGAACACTAAATTTCAGTTATGCATTGTAACACGTGCAACTGGAATGAAGCTGGACTGATAAAAAAACGGCAACTGTGACTGTTTCTACTTCTTGCTGTTACGACACAGTGCTGTTGTTGTAGCTGCATCACACCATTTTCTTCATTACAGGTCAAAATCTCTGCTTTTGATGATTATTGACATAGTAATAATTTGTATCCTTGTTTGTGTCTACTCTAGATTTGTTCTTGACAACTGAAGAATTTACCTTCGAGACCTGGATCAACAAGGTACTGAGCTTTATTCCTGTTCTACTTATTTTATTTTTGCCCAGTCAGGCCGCTTTAAACATTGAAAATGAATGAATAACTATTTCGGTCGAACTTTTAAACTCACCTCATCTCAGCAAAAACTCATTTGGACCTTTGTAAAGTTCATCCTAGAAGTTTAAACTCAGTGAACTGACTATGTATTTCTGGTTGTATTCTCCTACGTGTGCCAATATGTTAAATAATAAGATCAGCATATATACACTTAACCCCAGCACGTTTAAAGTTAAAGCTTTCTTGACGGCACAAACTTCTTCATTTTCCAACTTTCACTTTTTTAGTCACATCTCCTGCATGCATCACAGTAACTACAGGATTAATTTGTGTTTGTCAAACAGTTATATTGCTCTAATGTTTGTTGATGCATAAATCTGAGCTGGGGTTAGATGTGCAAATGGATTTTAGATGTCATCATTTCCTCACAGGAGTAAGAAATGGTTATCTGTCCTGTGTAAATTGTATTTTTTGAAGTTTCTGCACCAGTAAGAGGCTTTTAGGAGTACAGGTGTGAAAACTTGAGCATAAAGTCAAGGCCCAGTATAAGCTTTAGAGTGGTAAATGGGCATAATATGTCTCTTTTAATACAACAAATGGATCTGCTAGGTTTTTGGTGAATCTGGGATTTCTCGCAGTGCTGCAAGACTTGTTAATATTCTGGGAGAGCAGGGAGGAGAAACCATGGTTCTTAGTTTTTGTCAAAGGGGCCTATTTGAAATTCAGCAGGTCAAGGCACAAGCAGAACAGTAGTCTATCTTATCACAGAGAGGGGGAATATGGAAAAAGGAGGGCAAGGAGGCCTGGACGAAAGTAAAAGCAGAAACAGATTGAGGGATTTAGAAGAGTGTGTGTGTGTGTGCGTGCGTGCGTGCGTGCGTGCGTGCGTGCGTGCGTGCGTGCGTGCGTGCGTGCGTGCGTGAGAGAGAGAGACAGGGAGGAAAAGTGACTCTAAGCAGGATCAAAATTGAAAAAATTTATTGGAAGGCCCAAAGAACAGTAAATATGTAATGGGTTGTTGAATTGTTGATGTGTTTATTGGTTTAAATAAATCCGAACAAAATCGTATCTTTTTTTAAATTATAATTTGGAAAATTACAAACTATTTTAAGCCTATTCATTTCTTATCCATCTTATTTTCTTTCATAGAAAACATTTTTTTTGAACTAAAAACAACACTTACAGGAAACCTATGTGGCATGTGTGAATTTAAATCATTATTTGCCTTGAAGCCGCATCATCGCGTCACATCATAATTATAACTGCAGCCATAAATGGCAACAACTGGGGTCGAAGCAGGCTGTGAGCATTTTGATCTCTTGATATTTGAATCGCTCACTCAGCTTCAGATAGGATGCAGCATCCATCCAAGTCCGCAGCTAACTAGTAAATGTCTCGTAACCACTTCCTGAAAAGCTTTTTGGTCGCCTAGCAACTGCTGCCCCACATGGACGTGATTTGTGAGCGTGTCTCTCTCTCCTGCGGTGCATCCTAACACCTGCAGAGAGCACATCCTTTACCGCGTTCCTTCTGAAAGCCCCATAACATATTAGCTGTAAATGGAAGCTGGCCTTGAGAGAATACGGAGCCTGTCTTTGTGTATCTGCAGAGGCAGGGACTTACTGGAGGCAGCACTACAGGGGCATGGTTGGCCACACAGCTTATCTCAAGTGGAATCTGTTAAATCACATGTGCAATGTAGGGGCTTTTTTTCTTTTTGTCTTCTTAAACTTAAAAGGTTTACATCACTTTAAAATGTAAGTCATGGACATCTTGGTGAGGACATTTGAACAGAATCTGTCCATCTCAAGGTTGAGCAGAGAAAAAGGAAATAAGCAACCATTGCACATCATCACTCACTGTTATTTTCTAAACTCACCTACTCAATGTTCTTTGGACCGTGAGAGGAAGCCAAATTTGACTTGATAATTGTGACGATGTAAACTTAATTAAAGTACCGCAATGATGTGTTTTTTCTGAAAATCTGGGCCACTACTGTTGTACTATTTCAGCTTGTTCTACTGTTGCTACTAAAACAACAACAAACTCAATGATAGCACTGGCATGGAAAATCAAGTTGGAATGTGTCAATAAGAGCTCATTCACATAACATTAAGGAGTTATCATGAACAGAAGAGATTTATTAACAAACTTTGTAAATTAGAAATGGGGCACCACCTGATAATCGAGAAACAAAGACGAAACGGCACAATCAGTGTCCCAGATCAGCTGTTGTTCTGTGTGTTCCAGCCTGTGACCAGGTGTGGCGCTAAAGAGCAACAGTGAAGGAATAAGTCTGAGCACAGACCTTTTATAACCAGAAAATGTTACAAACAGATGCAGATTAACTACAAACAACCTATCTAATTAAAATATATCAGAATTTAACACAAGTATGAAAGGTGAACGCGACATGTTGATTAAGATTCTGATATCTCCTAAATTAGATGCCAACTTAACTACGCATAAGCAACAAAGCATGAAATACCATTATTTACATACTATATACATGTGTGGGTGTGTGGGTGACAGAGAGAGAGAGACACACACACACACATAACCTGGCTTCTGACTTGTGTGGTGGTGGACATCAAAGATGGCGGACGTGATCACATGGATTCATGTGTTGCATCCAGAGCAGCTGAGTGCCACAAAGAACAAAATATGGAGTTTCCAGGAGCAGCCCTTCTGTCCTCTCGCCGTCTCCTGGGAGGAGAAGGGATGCAGCATGGATGTGCTATGATATGTCTGATATTTACTGTCCGCCGGAGCAGCTGTGCATCTGCAGGGATCCCTCCTGGCTTTTTTGGGGGATCCCCACCCAATGAGAAGCCAGTGACATCACTTAAACACCTGGTGTAGAGTAATTTACCTTGCAAAGCCTTCTGGGGGTTTGAGTTATTCTGAGGTCTCTTTGTCTCAGAGTAAGTGGCTTTGCTTTTGATGTTAGGACTTTCTTTGTTTCAACACATGCTGCAGCCCAACAGTATCATGATGGTACGATATACACTTACTGCTGCTTTTAAGAATATTAGAAAAGCAATGCTTGCTTCACTAGTGTGCTAGTTCCTCCTTGTGACATGTGCTACCTCCTAATTTCATTTAGTGCATGTACATCAGCTGGACAGAGTGAGGATGGTTTCCTTCAGTGTATCTGTCTGACCTCACCATCTTGAGAATGGAGATGGTGCTGAAGATGCTGTCCTGTCCTGGTCATCATCTTGTTTTTAACACAAACAAATCATCTTGTGCACATGTTAAACAGGTTGAAAACTTAGATTTTATCAGAAGGAGAGACATTTGTCTGTGAAGTAGAGGAAGTACTGTTCAGGGATTTGGGAGCAAGACAAAATGAACAGCCTTGTCAGAGGGAAGGTCTCTGTAGTTTAGATACAACTCCATCTCATTTTTCAACTTTAGTTCTTTAAAAAGCCAAATGTCTTTCTTTCAAGTCACAACTTTTTTTTTTTTTAATCTACTTTTTGTGTTCTTGTTTCCCCTAAATGTACTTTTCTCTCAGGTAGGCACATATTTTAGACACAAACAAGCCGGTACAGTGACTTACTCTACAAAAAAATAAATAAAAAGCTGTTCCAACAACACTGCATGAATGCTCACTCCTATACTCGTACAGATATACAAACACAAAAGACCATTTCCCTGTGGGCACACGAGCATTAGATCTCTGTTAATCCTGTCATGGTCTTTGATTCAATGCAGCTGCATCCATCGGTCACAGGCCAGCACGCTCCTCTTTATCTAGCACTCTCTTTTAATTACTTTTCTCTGTTTTTCCTCTGCCTCAATCTCTTTCCACCCCTGCCCATTCTTTTGTTTTCTTGAGATTACACAAGAAGTCTCAGTCATAAAAGGGAGAAATAAAATCAACAAGCTGCAGACGCGAGTGAACAGAGGTGTTTGCTTGTGAATAAACCAAGTTTCAAAGGTCAGTTCTGACCTGATCTACTGAAGTTGGAAAGATGCTAATTTTCTTAATCGCTCACTTACCTGCACATGCCGTTAGATAGAAACTCCACGATCATTCACTTGAGTAGCACTGATGTTTTGAAAACACTTAACAATAACCCTTATTTTCATCATTAAATAGCAGGTCATTACTTTAGGAAATGAAAAATGCCTGTCAGTGAGATAGAATGGATTAATTGGTAAATAAGTCAATCCTGCTGTGATTTTCTTTTACCTAACCACAATAAAAGTGATAGCCCCACCTATACAACAGATAAATTTATACTGCTTTGCCATCATCCCTATTCTAAATGTCTACTTCCGGCCTTAAAATCATAACGTGCACATAAAGAGTGGTCCACTAGGCTGACTGAGGCTTTCACTCATGCAACACAATGAAGGACTTTGCTTGTAAATGAGGACATTAAATGGTCGAGGCTCGAAAAGCTTCATATTAATGCAGTATATTCACCATTTTATTCCAGTAGTCTTCTGATTACAGAACCTAATGCCGAACATTAGTCATCCTTACTCAACAGTAGAACATAGACCCCTTTAAAATAAAAGTGTTTAATAGGCTTATTACTTTGTTCACAGTTTGATCAGATTAAGCGAGTATGCACAGTATTTATTCATTTGTTTTTCATTCTTCTACTGTGTAATCATTTCAGTCTAGAGGGGTAAAAAAAAAACAACAAAAAAAACTCTATTTGGACTAGTAATATATTGAAAATTTAGGCATTTCACGGTTGCAGTCTCACAGAAGACCTGCACAAGAAGATCCAGTCCTCACTCCTCTGCTGCAGCATAAAAAGTAAATATAACGAAGTAGCACCAAAAACATCTCACATTCATGCACAATGCTGGCTTATCTATTTATCTATTTACTCATTTACTGGAATTTCTTTCTTGCAATGAAATATTTGTCTGTGCAACAGTTCTATGCATCACGCTGCTCTTCTTGTGTGTGAGGAAGATTCAACTGCTGGTGGTTATGTGACCTCTTCATTTTCAAACTTAAACACTAGATTTTAATGATGACATCTTGCTTTTTGTTTTTTTGTGGTTGGCACTTTATGACGACTTACATAAAAACAAAATAATGCATGAAAAGTCACTTCAGAACATCTGTGCATAACTGCCTTTACGTGGGCTCTTTTGTTTTTTGTTTTTCTGCACTTCCTTCACACAATAGTTGTTTGTACATTCAGTTGAAAGTTAATTAAAAAGTGTTTAAACTGAAGCAAATGTCACTGATGAACATGAATTTATTCACATGT
The DNA here is from genome assembly GCA_037176975.1 of Arrhamphus sclerolepis. Taxonomy (NCBI): domain Eukaryota; kingdom Metazoa; phylum Chordata; class Actinopteri; order Beloniformes; family Hemiramphidae; genus Arrhamphus; species Arrhamphus sclerolepis. The sequence goes on from JBAMYA010044579.1 coordinate 9,622, forward strand.
TAGTGAGAGTTGGAAAACTTTGGCCAACAACAAAGTTTTGATCCTCTGCACACTCTTGTGGTCTAAAGTGGATGTCCAAAAGCGTAAATGACTGGAAACGATGACCTATTTGCACCATTTCACTTCATGAATCTCTCTCCTGTGTCAACAAAGATGCGGTGATGGAGCAGCTGTTGTCCTTGGGATTATCTAAAGTCTGCATTTAACAAGTGCCTGCAACAAAGTTTGATTCCAGTTGACTTTTCAGCCTGTTTTCACTCATGCCAGTGGTCTCAGTGAGCACAGACGGTCATGTGATACGTGTCTACGGAGGTATAGTGTGGATGGAAATCTCTCATCTGGAACTGAAATGTTAGTGTGGACGTGGATCAAATGCTGAATCAATGCACGTGAATATGGACATAGGCTAATGTAGTCTCTATACTATTATTGCTTCAGCAAGAATTAAATCTGATGTGGATAATTAACCTGTAAGAGTGTCATTTGGGTGCTAATGAATAATAAAAAATTCATCAAGTATTGGCCTCCACTGATTGCCAGTGACTGTACCAGCAGTTCTTCATTGTATATTAACTGGTGACATAAAATCTTTGCTCTCGAGGCTGTACGATTGTCTGTCTCCTGGAGATAATTATTGTTACAACTGCTTTGGTGACACTAAGGGCTTTTACTCTCCATCAGCAGTATTTACTAAATGCATTAAAACTCAGATAAAAAGATCCTTTTAAGTATTCTGCCTGTTTATACAAAGCCACCAAGACCAATGATGGCGTCTAAAAGCAGTGAGCAATGTAGTGTTATAATTCATTGAAAAAAAACAAACAAAAGAAAAACAAGTCTACTTAATTCATTGATTTCCTATAGATTGAAATTTATATTTTAAAAAAATGGTTGTATTTTGGCTTTAAGAAATGATGAGGTAAAGACTTTCACAGTGAGGAAAGGCAGCACTTGTGTGTAAACTTGACACTTCATGGAGGATGAAGTTCGCACCTGTCCTGAGAGGCCGGTCGATAATGTGAAACTGCAGGCTCTCCCTTACTTGCTTCAGGGGAGTGACAGGGGACAAAATCATGGCAGACACATTCACACAGCAGTAACAGCAGAAAGAAGTGTTTCAAAGGAAGAAACGGCACAGAGTGCTGGTGCTGGAGCATTACTTATGAATATAATGGAGGAGAATTCAGCTTAGATTCATAAATTCTGCTGAGAAGTTAAACAAGGACAGCAACCTTTTCTCTCCTTTTGAATATTGAAAAACTTTTTAACTGAAAGTGATAAAATGAAAATACACAATGTTTAAAAAAAACAAAACAAAAACTCTGCTCTGGGGACTGTTCTGGAGCCACTAGAGCTGGATCTAAGAGAGGGGATGCATCATATAATGAAAAAAATAACAGACATCACTGAACATCCTCTTCACAGCACAGTCATTCAACAATGGTGTCTTCAAATACTTTTTAGTTTTGCTGCAACACAAACTGCTGCAGGAGATCCTTCTTTCCCCACAGCAAGAACCATCGAGAATTACTCTTTCAAGGGACTGAAGTACTGACTGTAATACATCATTTCCCTTTGAACGTTAATAAAGTTGCAACTGAATGGTCTAGAGCCAACCTGAGTACCACAGATGACATGTAAGGTGGCTGTTAGAACCTCGGTTTAGAACTGGGCTGCATTTGGATTTTTCTGGCATTTCTTTCTGGGTTCGCTTGATTTGTCTATTTTCTTGTATTCCTTGTCACTACTCTGTTTTTTGCTTGGTTTTGTTCCGGATGACTTTCCTCGTCGCTCCTGATTGTTTTCACCTGCATCAGCCTCTTTGTGCATCTACTGGCTGTTTTTCTGCTGGTTTCTTTTCTGGTTTGGAGTTTGGCATTTCATCCTGTTTTCAGTTTCAGCTCTTGTTTTGGAATACCTTCCCTGGCATTGCCTTTATTTACTTTATTAAAGATCTTTCTTTGTATTTTTCTGCATCCCAAGTCGCCTGCATTTGGGTCGTCATTTTACAAAACATAACCGTGGCAGAAAACACACACACACACCTGGGAACTTAGCCTGGGATTTTTTTGTGAGGTTCCACACATCAACATTCTTCCCTGTTTTGTCCTTCCCTGCACACCCAAATCAGTGCCTCCCATGTTCTCTGTGCAGAGATATCATTTAACCGCATCACACCAGCCATAAAGGGATAGATTTTTAGCGTTTAACGTTCCGCAGCATCTCAATGGTATACCATGGTTGTTTGAAGGTACTAAATGGAGTAAAATCAATTATCAATAACTGCCAGTTTTAGCTTGTTGCTTTCTCTGCTACTAGTGTGTGTAAAATGTGTGAAAAGCACCACATTACAACTGGTGGTGCCACGTAGTGGATGAAAATAGCAGCACTGTTGTGGTCCTAAAGGCTCCATTGAATTGAACTGAGCTAGCAGCAGAGCTAACTGTGAGGCTGCAGTCATCACTATTTCTGTGTTAGTGCTGTTTTTATATATATATATATATATATATATATATTCTTGTGGAAGGTTGTATAACTTGGCTTGAATTTCAGATTTACAGTAATAACCTGACGTACAACTTGATATGTAATGCGCTCATAAATAGATGCTGGATTTTCTGTCTTCTGTTTCTTAACTTAAAACAACTTTAAACAAATTTTTTATATTAGCCTGTACAATATAAAAGCTCTTTGATATGTAAAACAGCAAGTCATTTCAAATCTCTTAAAAATGTGTCAGGTG
>JBAMYA010044580.1:0-12362 GCA_037176975.1 Arrhamphus sclerolepis
TGGACTGTGGGAGGAAGCCGGAGTACCCGGAGAGAACCCACGCAAGCACGGGGAGAACATGCAAACTCCACACAGAATGGCCCCTGTGGAGGCTCGAACCAGGAACCTTCTTGCTGTGAGGCAACAGTGCTAACCACTAAGCCACAAAATGCTCCAAATTTGCAATATAAATAGACATACTTACAGCCTGGTATAAAACATAATTTTGTCCCTGTAGTGAGATTTCTTTGGTTTTATCCCACCAGGTAGAATCATATAAATCAATTAAATGTTGGTGTCCCACCAATCAAATGACTGGACATAATTTAATTAACGGCTAGCCCTTAGCTTTCCTGACTTTAATTCATGTATGTGGGAGAAGACAGCCAGTAAGTCCCAGCAGAGCTCCAGTAGTCCTTGGCTGTGTTCCAGTGTCCGTACGTTCTGTACTTACCATACTCAGTTTGAGTACGTAGGGTGTTCTGATTACGATCACGGCAAAAATAAGTGTACTGAAAGGATCCGGATGGTGTACTCAAAACGGCCAAAATGATGAGCGCAGAGCTATGTGTACTTCTCGTACTTCACGTCCGTTATCTTAGCTACATAGCAGAAGAGGCGGAGCCAGCCGGACCCAAGTCAGCTCGAAAAAATAAAAGAAAGAAGGCTACCGTCATGGCAACAATGACAACTGGATCGGCTACAGCTCCAGAAACTTAAAAATGTAACATTTTGTGGTTTTAAATTTTAATAATTTGGGAGAGTGATGAGCTGAGGCAGCAATTGTGACGTTACTTCCGGTAAGTGGACCATTGGGTATGCGATTTGGAACCACAATTACTTGCAGTACACTCTCTCTGCACTTAGAAAGTGCAGGGAGTGTCCTGTGTTTAACTGTACTCATTGAAGTATGGATATTGGAACACAGCCTTTGTTTCAGCTCCTCCAAAATTCACTTGGGATGTCGTGCAACAGTGACACTTCAGATACAAATATTTGAATAGATTTGGGCAAAATAAATGCTAAATAATATTGACTGTGTAGCCACTAGCTTGGGCTGAGGCCTGAATAGCTGAACCTCTCTCAGTACCTGATAGGAACAGTACCTCCACTGCTACACAATGAACCCACAAGTCAGTTGGACCCATTCAAACTCTTCCAACATGTACATGTGAGCCGGAGATGAAACTATAGGCATGAAGCAGTACAATAAAGTAAGAATGTTAAATTCACGAACCAAATATACCTACAGAACCGGATCATAAGAAGGGGGACTGACTGTCTCTTTTAAGATGTTATACTGCATACTAATGACAGCAGCTGTGCAGTAAGTGCTTCATACTTCATGCTGCATTTTATGTGGCATCTACAATATGTGGTTGCAAAAGTGGCTATCGTCTCATCTCTTCTCCATATGCCAGTTCATTACTTGTGCAACCCTGTCATGCTTTCGAGTGTTCCTTTTTTTATTTTGGTTTTGTTTGTTTTTTCAGTTCCCCTTGCCCTTTTGGATATCCTGCTGTTAATTGGTTAAATAGTAGTTTTTTGGGTTTTTTTATGCCATTTTCCAATGTCCTATACATTTGGGTCTAGTATGACATTACTGTTACACTTATGAGGAATATTTTATCCTTGGATGGGTATTATGCTTTAGAGATCTTTCGATAAAGGACTAATGTAAATGTATTTCTTTCTGTTCTTTAAAAATCATGAAATGCAGGTTAAGATAACCAGATCACCAGCAGAAAGGAATGGGCAGCAAATTCACTCAGCTGAACTGTCAAAATGCTGCGGCGTCTCAGCAATATGAAGGAATTTGTGCTTGCGTGCACAGCGTCCATCTGCGTGCCATGATCCTCCTTCTCATCCCGCATCATTGGTGCCTGGTGACCATGGCAACAGCTCAGACATTTCTGAACCCCAGCAAACCTGTGAGGGTGGGGGCAGAACCAGTCATCCTGTAAGACTCAGGTGATTACTCTTATCAGGCTCCACATAATGCTGCACCCCTACCCCATCTGTGGATATTTCTCTCTCTGCTAGAGCGTGTTTTTCATATCAAAACTGGAAAAACCAAGTGCACCAGGTTTATCCTTTGTGTAATGCACAAGAAAAAAAAATAACATGGAAAAAACTGAGCTACAAAGGTGAATTAAATAAAATTACAGAAATGCTTCAAAGCATTTAATAGCAAAGGAGGCAGGGAGGGGAACCTTCTAATCACATCTGTGCTGTGATAATGAAACAGAAAGCATTGGGCTGACATTTTGAATATGTATACGATGACTAATCATGTGCTGCCAGGATACTTGATTCCAGCATCACAAACAAATTTGTTTCCTTTTTTTTGACAGCATCCTCTAATATCTGAGCCAAAGAATTAACATTTAGCCTCTGATACTATCAATTCACTCTTGACAGTGGCCAAACATATCCATCTCTTTTCTTCAACTAGCACTTAAGGAGATCATAGCCACACAGAAACTCTCAGAGATTAAAAACTGTACAGTAATCTCACTCCCCACTGTAATAATCTCCAATCATAAAAGTACCATTTTCTGGTGTACACAAGTTTATCAAACTCCTATCTGATTGAGTTGGCCTATCAAGCAATGAATGAAAGAGCGTGAAGTGCCTATTGAAGAACTGAGAGGGTGAAATCATCTGTGGTATTAAGCACACTTTAGTGTAAATCCTAAATCACATTATGCAAATCTCCTGCTCTCTGATAGAGCCCCTTGAACACAGATTAGGATCTTTTCTTCTCTCGAGTTCAGTCTCACTGAGGCCCGTGTTCACGCAGAGACAGTGGCACAGAAGCAAACCATGTTTGTAGGCTGGAGGGTAAAGCACTCAGGACCCATTAAATTTAAGGGTTGGTGGTTTTAATGTTTGCCCCTGAGCACCTTCTGTGAGTAACTGCAGACATATTTGCTTCCCACGAGAGTTCATTCAAGGTTTCCAGTGATGCAGAAGTACAGTTGCTGATTGTTCCCTGTGAGGACGTTGTTAACTTGCAGCAAAAGCTCTCTGATATCTTGGTTGGACATAAAATCCAGCCAACTGAATCCAAAAGCTGCAGAAGCAGCATTTGTTGCTTTCAGGCTAAACTTGTTCACAAAATGCTGATTCAGCTGATCAGAGTCATCAAATCTCTTGGTTTTAAACGTGACATCCTTGAAGATGCTGCAGTTGTGAACCAAGTGAGCTCTTTTAAATAAGTTTGGCAGAGCTGAAGGTGGAATGACGTAAAACTCAAAGGAAACTTTGAGTTTTGAAGGAGATGAGCTGAGCAGGTGTGGAAAAGTTTCTGATGTGAAAGATAAGATTTAAAAGAGACTGAAAAAAATAGGGAAATTTATAGAAATGACAAATACAATAAGAAAGCTTTCTTCGAAATTGTGCAATTCTCCTCAAAGGCTGAATGCAGGTTTAAACACAAAGGATGAGCTGCTGCATTACAAAATACACAAAAATGTACTATAGAAGTTCAAATTCATAGTTTTCTGTAGCTCTGAATGACTTCGTCCTCTCAGTGAAACAACGCTGCACACAGCTGGAGCGATTTCCTCGTTAGTTTCTTACAACAACCCCGATTCAAAAAAAGTTTAGTCTGTTTAAAAACGATTTAAAATTCAAAGCAATGATTTGCAAATCTCTTATTTTTTATTCAAAATAAAATATAAAATCACTAAATATTGAGAGTTAAACACCATTCAACAAAAAAAAAGAAAAAATGAAATAGCTTTGTTTGAATTTGATGCCAGCAACACATTTCTAAAATGCTGGAACAGGGTGATGTTTACCATGGACCATCTCCTCTTCTTTTAACTGTCTGTAAACACCTGAGAAGTGAGGAGACCAGTCGCTGGAGTTTTAGGAGAGGAGTGTTGACCCATTCCTTTCTGATGCAGGATTCTAGTTGCTCAACAGACCTTTGTTGCCAGATCTTTCATTCAGGATTTTATGATGCACCAAATCTGTTCTGCCAGCTCAGCAACTGGACTCTCTTCCAGAGTCATGCTGTTGTGATGGATGCAGTATGTGGTTTAACATTGTCTTGATGAAATATGAAAGGCCTTCCCTGAAAGAGATGTTGTCCTGATGGAAGCACAAGTTGCTCTAAAACCTCTATGAGTCCATGTCATAGACACTCATGCAGCTCTAAACCATTAGAGATGCAGGATTTTGAACTATTTGATGACAACAAGATGGATGGTTCTTCTCCTCTTCAGTCTGCAGGACACAGGATCCAAAGAGTTTCCAAAAGGAATTTCAAATTTAATTTTCTTTTTTTTTATCACATAGATGAGCTTTGGTCCGGAGAAGACAGTGACATTTCTGGATTGCGTCCACATCATCATTTGTTGTTTTTGCACCAATTGCTTTTCCAGCCTTTTGTTGCCCCTGTTCCAACTTTTTTGAGATTTGCTGCTGCCATCAAAGTCAAAAAGATCGATGGCGTCATGAATTTCCATGAAATGTTAAAATGTTTCTCATTACGCAATTCACAAATCATTGCATTCTGTTTTTATTTACATTTTAAACAACTATTTTGGAACTGGGGTTGTAGAATGGAAGGTTGGACGTTTTGTCCACTTAAGTATACATCTTTGCCATCATTATATTTTCTAGTTCAAACAGGTTCAATACTTTGTGGTAGCTTGTCAGTTCTATGAATCAGCATTATCAATGTGTTGAGGCAAGACAGCCACTTTACACCAACACTATACAGTTGTACAATATTTAAGGATTTTTGACACAAAATATATATAAAAAAGAATGTTTTAGTTTCTGCATTCCATGACCTTTCAAAGTCAATTTCCAATTCTATCAACTGAAGGATCAGCTGGTTTCCTTGCAAGATTCTAGTTGTGCGTTTCAAATGATGCATGTGTTTAAGATGTCTCAGCTTGCCCATTTTTCATTCTCCTCTGCAAGCCACTTTGCAAAACAACCTCCTATTTCTTATTTAATCAGTGTCCTGTCTGTCTTCAGTTCCTGATCAGTTGGGTTCTGAGGATACTATGCACATGAAAATGCAGTTAGATCTCAGAAAAGGGTCATGCAAATAAGTGGTTTTGACTGAAATGTGTTGAGAGTCCAGAAGGCATGCTGGGAAGGTATGTTCAGAGAAAGTTAAGCATGCAAGTCTAATATGAAACATCTTTCTTCTCTCAGTTCAGCAAAAAAAAATTGAAATAAAATAAAATAAAAACAACAAGTAATGGATGGAAATCAAAAGGTTGATGAAACAGCTTCAAAGCACAGTTTGATGTCATCAGTGCCGGGAGCTAGTCTCAGCTGGTCTTCCCAAGAAGGGGTATTTTCTTGCCACTGATGGCGTTGCCATGTGTTCTGGGTTTCTAAAGCGCCTACAGATGACTTGTTGTAAATAGGCGCTATATAAATTGAATTGAATTGAATCAGTGGAACTGAACTCTGTCACTTCAATGAGTGTCTTTTTCTTTGGAAACCACGTAGGGAAGCAGATCCAGTTACAGGTACTCCCACTGTGGAGAAAAGCTGAAAGGCTTGAGGAAACTAACAAAAGAACAGTGAAGGAAAGTCTCAGGGTTCAGTCTGAACTCCCGTCTCAGTTAGCTTTATAGCCTGTTGCTTGGGAGGTTCATAAATGTTCTGACAGGAATAAGGCATCAAGGTTCCTTCAGTCAAGTCAAGTTTGTTGGTGTAGCATTGGTTTGAAATGACATACTGGTTTTCTCTTTCCTCCATCATTCAGCAGCAAATTCTTTCATACATTTTTAAATAGCTTTTACACGATTTGCAAATAATATGGCAGTGTACTGAATGCATTACCCCTTTCTGCATTTATTTGTGCTCCTTGAAACACTATTTGTCTTCTTCCTCAATAGGGTTGACTTTTTCTATGCCCCTCAAAAATATCACCATATATAGCAGAGGTGTGAAAAGCATCCTGACAGAGTCAATAAAGGCAGGCATGATGCAAGGAATTATCTGTATGCTGACCAACTGTTTAATTATTTATTTTTTTGTTTTCATCTATACACGTAAATCTGTATTTTTCTTGGAGCATACATTATTAAACCATGAAAGTTGAGGAAAACTGAAGGAAAATGACCTTTATTTTTATATTTAAGTGGGGAAACTAGCTGGCTTTGGCTTTTAAAGATGAACACACTTTAGTTTTATGTGATGTGTGTGGTCACCATGACCTCACCTCTGAATCAGAACTGGCAGTGCACAGGGGTAGGTGTAATAGAGGCTGCCACCCAAAGCCAATATCTGCATTTACACTAATTAACACGTGGGGCGATGATGTGGAAGGACGAAGATCAGCTTGGCTACTGTTTTCAAAAAGTTAGGTGATAATGGAAGAAAAAAATGTCATTATTTCTATGGGACAAATCTTGTGCCACTAGGAAGTAAATTTGAATTCTTTATATCTGAATGTGAATCATTTGCTTTGAACCTGAATTGATCGCTTTGTATAATTGCTTTTAAAATCTGAATCTGAATGGACTCATTTGAAATGGAATTAATTGGTTTGAATATGTATGACGATAAAATCAAAGCTGTAGTTCATTCCATAAAAAATTCAGCTCCCTCTTTCATTCTCACTTTTCATTTCCACTTCTCTCAATTCAAATTCAGCTTTTCAATTTCAGTTTTTTGTGTCATGCATCCGGGTCCTGCCATGTTTTCCGATATCCATACTTCAATGAGTACACACTCAGTAAGTGTGGAGAGTACACAGTACACTCTCCACACTTACTAAGTGCGCAGGGTTCGGCAGGTAAGTGTTGTTCCAAATCGCATACTTAATGGTGCACCTTACCAGAAATTACGATCATGATTGGCACCTCGGCTCGTCACCCGCCAAAAACTTTTAAACTTTGAGAAATCCAGGTAATTATTCATATATATATAACAACAAAACTTACATCTGTAAGTTTCATTAGCTGCAGCCGATCCAGTTGCAATTGTGGTAGCCATCTTTCTTTTATTTTTCGAGCTGAGTTGGGTCCGCCTGGCCCCGCCTCTTCTGCTACGTAGCTGAGATGGTGGACATGAGTGCAAAAAAAGTGTATGTTGTTCCACACTCAGCGTTTTGGTCGTTTTGAGTGCACCAACCGGGTTTTTTCAGTACACTTAGTTTCGCCGCAGTCGTAATCGGAATGTCCTAGGTACTCAAACTAAGTATATTAAGTACTGAAAGAATGGATATTACAATGCAGGAATGGCGTCAGGCAAAACTAGTCGGACACAGATGGGAAGAAGTTGATTTGCTGTGCACTTAACGTTGTCTTTATGTGGAAGTGATGTCCAGTGACCAGCGGCCCTAAGCTCAGGTTTGTGTAAAAAAAAAAAAAGAAAGAAAAGAAAAAAAAAGAAAGAAAAGAAATCACAACATGTATGACAGGAAGCAGGAACAAAATGATGTTCGCCAGGTGTTTCCTTGTGTGTCACCTTTCAAGGCTCTCAGGAAACAATGTTCATCAGTCTGTGGACTTTAGCAGCAGCCGCTGATGATCGCTCGGTGTTTCATCCCATTCAAATAATTATTGGAAATACAACATGCCCAGTGGTGTACTGGCCAGCTGGCATACTGGGACAAACCCCAGTGGGCAGACACGATCACTCCCAGCCTCTGGCAGCTGGTCTCCAGTGCCAAAATGGCAAAATCCTGTAAAGTCCTTGAATGGAAGATCACCAACTATCAATCAATAATCTAACAGATTGTAAAATGGAAGAATGACCTGGCTCACTCCCAACTTTGACTTCTGGACACACATCTACCAAAACACTTTTACAACGACCAACAACACCAACCTACAACTTATTCAACATATGTAAAATAATTATGCAAAGTAGGCAATTCAAAATGGGCTTAGCTGACGCAGATATTTGTTCACACGCATGCCACTTGGTTTTGTTGCCAGGTACACTCCTTTAGACAGTTCTGGGCTGCAGAATCCCACAATCCCCATCAGTCTGTCCGCTCAGAGACACGCAAGAAGTCAACCTCTCAGCCAAACATATAAACCCTCGACTCATCTCTCAAACCACCACCAAGAAAATAATCCTTCAAAATTGGAACTCTAAACAGGCCTGTCGCATAAATCACTGGATCAACATAATCGCAGAAAACATTTCAATAAAAGAAACATCCGCCAGTAACATCAACAATATATGAGCTTTTAATGACACTTGGAATCATTTCCTAAATTATTTACATAAATCCAGTAAAGCAACAAACAGTCCCACCTTATCAGTTTGTACACAACTCTAATCCCTTTTTATTCCATTCTTTCTTCTTGTCCTTCTGTCACCCTTTCACATAATGACCTTATTATTTATATCATTAGTAGAATTCTTATCATTTGAACTAGTATTATAATTATTATTATTATTATCATTATTATTAACATCTTTATGGAACTAGCAGTAGCGATAGTAGAATTATCTTTTGCATTTATCTGCATTTGCATTTGTCATAATCGTGTTCATATCTGTCTCACCGTCATGTAAATATCCGCATGCACATAATAGGGTTAGGACGTACAGATGTATACAAAGACAGTTCTGCATAAGTTAAAAAAGAAAAAAGAAGAAAAAAAGAAAAAGCAATAGAGTTCTGCAGGATCAATAAGCAACTGATAATACCTTTACAAGGATTTAAAGGATTTTATTAGATGGTTTTAAGATTAGTATTGTTGTTATTACCTTTGTTTTGAATGTTTTAAAGACACAGCTGTGAGGAAGTTAGAGTATTGGCATACAAAGTTTTGGCAGCCTGACCATCACCTCATGCTCCTAATCCTTGTCTAGCTGCAATGTCAAACGTTTCCACTTTGCTAGATATGAGGTTTCTCAGATATGCTCATGTTGTCAGTTCAAATCCAGCTACTGAAATGAAGTAATTGTTCATTCATCTATTTATTTATTGGTATTTATAAATGAAAGTGTGGGTATTCTCACTGCAAAACTTATACACATAAAAAAGACCTTTCTGGTCCAAAGTGAACTTTTTCACTTGCTGTCTGAGTAGTAAAAAGGACATGAAGGTGGACTCTTCCAAGGCCAAAAACCAGCAAGAATGAATATGATTTATGTCCAAGAGAGCACAGAGACAAAGCAACACTGTGGAGCAAAACCCTTCAATCTGCCAGGATGAGAGAGGGATCTCTCAGTGAAAAGCCTATTTGACTACTCAGCCTGACAGCAAGAAGCCATTACCACCACGATTGCCTTCAGGACTCAGAATAGGCAAGACGGAGCGCTGACGAGGCAGCACTTTTCTGAAGGAATGCATAACAGGGGCATCTATCATGCTGCTCAGATGAAATCGAGGCGAGGCTCAATTTAACTACAAGCCATCACACAGCAATTATCGAGGCATCAGGAAGGAATTATGATAAGGAAAGATGGACAGAGAAGGGGTTAATGGGAAATGCAGTGAACGGTTGTGACGAGGCTCAGACCTGTTTCCTGGAGGACAGCGCGCTCTTTGGTCGACCATGGCGACCCGTTCTTGATGCCTCAGAAGTTTCTCGGCAGCTCCTACGCAGAGTGGTGGCACTGGTGTCAGAGTGGTTTGGCAGAGGACTGGAAGGACACAAGCAGCATGTTAAAGCTGTTACCGCAAACCTTGAAACCTGTCAGTGCAAAGACCTCTCATGCTCTTTTGGCTTTAAATTTGATATGAACTGCAACACAAAATTTTTCATTATGATTGATGCAGCTGAGATATTTAAAAAAAAATTTAAAAAAAATAAAATCACTTAAAGTCAGTCTGTGATTTAAGTTGAAATGCTTTCCGCTGTTGTATGACTGAGTTTCTGTGTTACAAGACAAGCCTTGTGCTTGAATCCTGATGGGTTGAGAAGGAGACACTGAGGATATACACCAGCAGCAAACGGAGAACAAGGAGGAAGGTTACATCATTTGTTTCCTCGACTGTCATGGGAATGTGAGACAGATGGCAAATGAAATGGGGTGCTGGCAAGGACGTAGTGGTATAACTGTGAATTAAGTACGTGCATCATCAAGGTATGGTGGGAGGAACATATTCTGGACTTGACAGATTTCAGATTATTGAGGCAGAAAGAGACTGCTGACAGAGAGGAAATCGTATTGGAGGAGGGACTGTAGTACTTGTAAATAAAACAGAAATCCCAGATATGTTTCCACTAAAGAATGACTCCACACTCACACATGTTCACTGATCTGTTGGCGGCAAATTTCCACCCATACTATCCCTGGAGGGTTCATCTGTGTTACCTGCTGACATCGTGTGTGATGTCATCAGCTTATACAGTATGTTGCCAGGCCACAACAATGGTGATGTCTGGACACATCAACCATCCCTCTCTCTCCTACAACTTCATCTTTATAAAAGTTTGTCTCCTGATACCTACCAATAATTTATACAGCTAAATAATAATTTATTTTGGGGGATTAAGGAAGTATTTTTTGTACAAATTATTTCAGTTCAATACACAAACACAGATTAGGCTTTTATAGTTTTATGGGCTAACTGCAACAAATATCACCTCTTTCCATCCCTTTTTAAGTAAATGTCCATAATATTTTGAAAGGTCAGCAGGAAACATGTGACAACTCACAAGATACAAATGGATGAAAGTTCCAAAAAGAGAATAGCTGGAGCTGAAACTGAATCATGAAGCAAAATCATTTTACAAACACATCCAATGTTGATCCCTCTCCTTGGCTAATTGTAAGTTAAACTGCAGTAATAGAAATGATACTAAAGTTCAAAAGTTCACTGACACTAGTGCACCATTGATAAACAGAAGAAAGCACGTGGTTGGAGACTGATTCTGGCAAAGAGCAGAGCTGGATGGACTGTTGGTAAAGCTGCATGTAGTTACTACCGAGCTCTGCAACACTACATCTCTTTACTTTGAGAAGAGGATGGTTTACCCCAAATCTTTAGCAAGCTCACAGCAAACATCCACACGTCCCTTCGGAATCAAAAGAGACATTTAATCTTGACAGAAATTGAGTTTGTGTGATTTGTAAATTGAAAGTTGCTTTCATACAGGAGGAGAATCGCTCTTACCAAAACAGTGCTGTTCTTTAACCACAGCCCCCCCGTCCAATGTACTAGGCGTTTTTGTGCCTTTTTAAAGTGCTTTACAAAGTAGGGGACATACTGGTGAAAATGGGACTGGTCCAGACAAAGTAATAACCATGGCTGAAATTTTCTGAAGTCCTACTCTGCTGGGTTAGAGTAAGGATCCATCAGCAGCAAATAACTTTGCTTCACTTTTGAGTTGACATCTTTCCCTTGGACAATTCACAAATAACTTCAACTTATCAGGCAGCACCGCACTATTTTTTATTTTTACTTTTTGCTCATCCCAAGAAACAGACAAATTTGAACCAACGTAGGCTACTTTGGGCATTGAATGTAATTTAATTTGGTCTATTTCTGTGGGCCAAGCATTCGTCTGGTATATTTAACAATGCAAAAAAGAAAAAAAAAAAACTCAACAGGTAGCTTCTGGGTCTGTTCCACCAAAGTGATGTCAATGCTCAAGAAAGCACAGGTTACGAGCCAGAACAAATCGGTACTACGTTGGTCCCAAAACTCTGGTGGCTCGATGCAGGTAGGAGTTATGTATAATGGGGCTAAGATTATCATAAGCAACCGAAATATTGCCATTCTTAAGTCATGTCTGTGTCACTGTAACAGTGAAGAAACTAAAAAAAAGAAGTACGAAAAAAACAAAGTCACATCGCAATGAGATACCAGCCTGTCTACAGCATTTTGGTTGCTTTAAAAATAGATAAATAGGATTCTCCCCACCATACTACGATATAACCATCTTTTTTATTTTTTTCTACCCATTTTAAGCACCGATCTACTTCCGTGCGAGTTTTGTTAACTCGATTACCCTCTCTTCCCGTCTCTCTGCCCACTCACCGCTATCGAGGTGTGGGTTGAGCGGACCGATTCCTGATGTACTCAGGTTAATGAGACGAATCACTCTAACCCAGTTCGTATGAGTCCTCTTGCTGCTAAGACTAGCCGCTATGCTAAGTACAAATGTCGTGAGTGAGAGTGGACAGCAGCGTAGTGGAAACACCAACTAAATCAACTCGGGTGATTTAGCTGAACCGACTGAATGACCGACTCAACCGGAAAACCAGCGGAGCCAAGTCAGAGATGGACTCGGTTCAGCTGACTTTCCGGTTACTGAACAGTGTGAGTTACGGACTCAAGTCAGCGGGTGGCACCAATGGAAGCACCGTGGACTGATGTGGTTTTTCAGAGCATCACTCCTTCGGGGATTGATAAAGTTCTATCTATCTATCTATCTATCTATCTATCTATCTATCTATCTATCTATCTATCTATCTATCTATCTATC
>JBAMYA010044581.1:0-12362 GCA_037176975.1 Arrhamphus sclerolepis
GTTACAGGATAAACAATAACATATAATGAAGCATAGTGACTACACATCAGTGGTACACATGATTCATGACTTTCACTTCTTTTAAAAAAGCAAACCATGTTAAACTTTTAATGTGTTACTGACAGCTTCTCCAATGCCAATGACCTCTTTAATTTCTATGGCCATTTTATAATTTTCTTTTTGAAAGACATCAATAAAATAAATAATCCTTGTCGTAATCGTCACACTGTGTCGAATGACCTTCTCAAGTGGCTGATTCTCACACTGGGGTATCTCAACGATGAAACACAACATGGTGTATTACTACCTCATATGAAACTTTTATTTATGTCAGTACATCTCTTGTACTCAGTGTGGTTTGCATTGCAGTGATTTGGTTACAATGATGTATTTTTTCATTGTTGTATTGGTTTTGCTTTGATTCTTGTGAGCTCCCACGGAACTTATTTGACATTAGCAGCAGAAGTGAAAACCCACAACAGGAAACCAGATTCACCACTTCCTGTATATGCGTATTTTACCACACACACACAGACACACACACACATGACTGCAAGCACATACACTTTTACACACAACTGTCACAGACAGAAGTTGCACTGATTGTTGGAATGACAGACCCAGTTCAGGTACCAGTTTTTCTGCAGTGACTGACTTTATCTGATAAAATGCCAGGAAGACCATCCGTGTTGATCCCACGCTGCTTTGCATTTCACACAGTCAGAGATGAAAATCAAAAGCTCCTTTCATGTCCTCATCCTCCCAAATACTTATCAATTATTTTGTCTTTGACTTTGAACACAACAATCCTCCGTTATCTGTGGTTTTTCTAAATAAGCTATGATAATATTTAGTGAAGCTTATCTCACTTACAGTAATTGTTTTAAGCAGAATGCCACACCTTCAAGTCTAATGCAAGTTGGACAGATATTTAAAAAAGACTCAAGATGAAACATAGTTACAAAAGAAAGCAAACATCCAGGAATTCTTTAAGAAGCAGTTCAACATGCAGAGATAATTTAGTCAGCATTCTCGTAGGCCGCAGCTTTACTGGAAGTTAGCCTGCTGAAAAAGAAAACAAAAAAACAACAACTCAGAAAAGGGAAATTAAGCAGAAACAAGAAAGCAGAAAGGCAGTAGACTGAAAATATGCTGAGTGAGAAATTATTTACTCTGAGAAGAACCAAAGAGAATGTTAGAGGGGTGTCTTCATGGATGTTTGATTTCGTCAGACTGTTGGTCCGGGTCAGTATGAACTTCTTGGAGGATTCACCGTTCAGCATCACTGGAAATCCTTTGACGTTTTGGTGGTCAGTGTGCTCCATCCCCTCACCTCTGACAGGTACATATGTGGACATAGTAGAGAAAACACCGAAACGAAACCAGAACTACTTACTATATATTCAGTATCTCTGTCTTTGTGTGTATGTGTGTGTACTTTATAATCCTTATTTAGGGCTTTGTCTATAAAACCACAAGCTGAGAAAATTAATTGGACAGAAATCAAGGGCTTAGTGTCCAAGGATATTTCAATAGATAGATGGGCTGGGAATCAAACTGTCGAACTGCCTCCACAAAAACCCAAAGACCGTTGAACACTGTTAAGCACTTTGTAGTCTTAAACAGAAATGAACAGGTTAAAAAGTGCATTCACACCTGTTTGGAGACCATTTGTTTTCTGTGTACAGAGTTATCTAATCAATGCTTAGCTGAGGGGCTAGTATTAAAAATCACTATTTGGTTGAAATAGTAGTGAGAGAACAGACCAGAGAAAGTGAAAGAATATTAGAAACTTTGTGGAAATACAGAAACTTTTCAAAAGGAAAGCAAAATGGAGACTCAAAAGCACATATTCTACTCCCAATTACAGAATTAAATTTCAGTTTATCAGACCTTTCAGCTAAAAATAACATTGATATCATCTTCATCCTGCTTGGTGATGCAGGAGAGAGCATCTCAGAAAAGGAAGGTTTAAGGAAACTGAGCCCAGATTTTGATCCACAGGGGCCTTTTAGAGCGATAGCAGAGGAGCTTTAACGTCACAAGCGCTCAGACAGTAATTGCTCATGGAGAGATGGGCTTCTGAAATGAATTCTGAATCAGCTTTTCCACGTGAAACTCCCTAAACTAACTCAGAGGATAAGACGAGGAGTTGAGTGTAATTGAAATAGTAATAAAAGAGGCAGAAAGAAAAACATTTAGAAACAATCAGGACTGTTGTGCAGTTGATATATGTGAACTTGAGGCAAAAAGTGTGAAAACAAATAAGAATATTCTACTAAATGTCCAACTGTCTCTAAAAGTAATGTGTATTGTATGGTAAGAAAGCGCTGCTGATTTTGGTATTTTTCCTTCTTTCTGTGATACATTCAGTTTATGTGGGCCATCTGACTTTTTCTGTCCGTTCTTACTAGCAAACCTACTTAAAATATGGAAACATGAATTTGCGGTGAATGATATGTCCAGAATATAACCATAATTTAAAAACAAATTACTTCTAAAACCTTTGAAAGTGCTTCTTTGTCTTGAAATAAAAATAACATCATTTACAGTAGGTGCCAAGCAAGTTAGTTTGAAGTCTTAAGAGAGCCCACGTATCAGTGCTACACACTATGCTTTCATGATGAAGAATCAGCACTCTCATATACTGATAACCTGAGTTGTCTTCTGTCAGGAGGGTTGGATCCCTTGTTAAGTAGAAGAATCATGTGATCAGACAGGCAGCTCAAAAATGCACCTTTCTCTGTATGATGGCATGATTCAGTGTTTTATCTATCAACACACCTTTCTGTTTTTCCTGTTCTGCTCTCACCATCTGCAGCTCATATTCCAAGAGAAACATGAAATTCTCCCACACAGCACCACAGGAAACATCTGCTGTACTGTGAAATGTGGCCTTGCAGGATATGTTCAGAGTTAAGAGAAAGGACTGTCTGAATTTAAAGGTGTGAACAAATGACTGCACATTCTTTAAAAAAAAAAGAATTATACCCACGCCTTTGCCATGCCTGTAGCGTGTTACTGGCTGAGCAGGGTCATCTGGGTGATCAGGAGGGTTCGCCAATGCTTGCCAGGAACAAATTTGATTAAATGTCAGTTTTTTAAGTGGACATCTCATGACCATTTCCTGTCATTTTTGTCTCATTTAGGTTCCTTTACATTACCTTTGCACACATCATACCTCCAAACAGTTTATAAATACTTAAGAATGATAAAGAAACATATCAAGAATTACACAACTTCCTGTTAAAAGAGATGATGCTCTCTTAATAGTTTTCTGATTGGTTCAAAAGGCTTTCTGTGGAGGGGTTTGATGCCTCATGAATGCTCCCAGCTCCTGTACCAGTCAGAAATGGAACACAGGTCTCCAAACAAAGATAAAATGGACAACATTCTGTAGACATTTTACTTCCATATCCAGTGATGACAGATCCAGAGCCTCAATCATATGTTTGAGCCAGAATTTGATCTGGAGTGTGAGAGCTGTCATTTGGAAGAATGGTCGCAACAAAGGTCCGTGACCCACTGACATCCATGTTGGGGACAACTCTGAAAGCATTTTTGTGCAAACAAAGCTGATCTCTCCTTCACTGCTGCACCATTTCTCATTGGCTGGTGGCACCATAACATGTAGTTGGGACCTGCATGGCCCCTACAGCCCACAGTAGAATCTGAAACAAGACCATCCTCACCTCCCAGTACGTGAGCTCATACTGGAGATGAACGACAGGCAGGATTCAGGAGGACTCGAAGCATCTGCAGTTACACAAGCTTTCAGTTTGTTTGATTATTTCAGTTTAGTTTTAGTTAGCTTAACAAATGCATCTTTAGCTTTAGTGGCTTAGAGTCAGCTGTAGAAAAAAATGACTACTTCTCATGCTTGAGAAATATTTCTTCACATAAAGAAATTGAAATCTATTAAAATCTCTGTCATAGCCTGTGATTGATTATTTTAAAGATCAACAGAACAAGTATCCATAAAAGTTTGTTTGTTCTTGTTTTTTCTTTCTTTCTTTCTCTCTTTTCTAAAGAATATTTGAAATGAAGGGCAGGCTGTGCAATGTACATAACCTAGCAACAGTTGGGTGAGATCCAAAATAGAAATGTTATTTGAAGACAAGCTGCTGCATTACATGAGGATATTGTGTTTAGATCAGAGTGCACAACGTGACAGAAACAGCATAAACACAAATCAGGGTCTTAATTACATTTTACAGCAACTCTTCTTCATTGTACACGTGTGGTCTGATGGAAGCTTCCATATGGTCTCGACTGTCGATTGTCACTTGTGTGAGATTGATAATAAGATTGTTCATATTTCTTGAAGTGGCCCAACCAAAGTGGGACTGACCCATCTTTCCCAGTCAGACTAGGTTTTCCATTCATCTACAGATTGTAGTCCTCACTGTGCAACAAAGTCTTTCTACTTACTTTATTCTTTCGTTTTCGTTCTTTCGTTCAGGATGTCTTGCTTCATGAATAGCTGTGGTGCTCTAGCTGGCTTATCAGTCTTGGTATTTGTAAATGTTTCATGTTTACTGAGGTTTAAGTTGCGTTTTCCCTTAATTACCCTCATACTCAACCTGCGATGTGACTTTTTCACCTTTGTTCTTCTGGCACCCTCCAGTCAGAAACAAATGTTCTCCACTACACATCAGCTTCTTTATTCATCACTCCTCCCTTTTGTAGCCATTTGAGAAACTTCATCATATGTTGTGAAGCCATATTTGTTTCTGTAATGAATGCCAATAAACAGTGTATAGCGTTTGTCCATTTCAGATCTTCAATCAAAGAGTATCATGAAATGGTCTATTTCAGGAAGGGTTCCACTTGATCATGCACAGTTTATTATTTTTCTGCGCTGTATCTTATGTTTATTATGAATGTCCATTTCAGTATATATTTTCTTTTTTCACCTATGCTATTTTTAAACCAAAGGCTCTCGTACATGGAACACAATGAATCAGAGGTTAATATCAGTGATCACTCTCTTTGTTTGTGGTGGAGCAGGAACTTTAAAAAAAATGTCAATGCATAAGGTCCTAATTGACAGCATTAAATTAATTTTAATTTACTCAAAGTAAAGAATCCTGTCTGCACTAACAACATATCTCAGAATACATAAACATAAGACCTGAAAAGGCATTGGCCAGTTGTGCTTTGGCCTGTTTCTAGGCAGCAGGCTGAGAGGATTTTTCTCATCTGACAAGATTATCTTGTGCACTTGAATAAGGTGTTACTTGACAAACATAACTGATTAGATTAAAATTATCGTGTTATTAAGAATTTCTGATAGCTAGGAGGTATTGTGTGTAGATTTTTCACCACACATCTGTGGAATACACATATTTATAAAAAAAACTTTTCTGAAGAACACAGAATTACACGTGCAACTCTGCATCTACTCAAACTGACAAGAAATTCTCGTGTTTCATGAAACTTTGTTTTTTTTCATATTGCTTTGATTATAAACCTTCCTTAACAACCCAAATTATTTTAAAAAGAACAATAACAATTGATACAGAAAACTATGCATCATTCATAGTTAATCTAAAGAAAATGATCTAATAGCCTGATGCTTTTGCTATGGGTGTGTTGGAGGAAGTCAGATGAAAAAAAAAGTTACCGTTGTCTTCATGATGGTAAACTGTTTGTTACAGCCCCATACTTTATCTTTTTAGCCACTCTTACCGCTGTGTATTATGTAAGGACTGTAGAGCTGGAAATATGACGATGTGCTACAGGGATTTTGCATCATCTGCTTCTCCATCCTGTTGAGTGCATCTATTAATCACGAGGAAGCCACTCCACCCACACACAGCTGACAAATTCCCCTTCATATGTTTTTCTTCAGAATGGCATCATTTTGCTCATGTCAAGGAAATTTATACAACTTAGTACAGTTGTACTTTATAGATGTGGTTACTTTCAAAACTCATTTCCTTGTGCTTGTATTATATTTATTTTACCCAATGTCTAAACCTGTGTTAGTCTTTATGAAGACTATTTCATAAGAGATCATCTCACATACTGGATAAGGCACTGTTCCCAGAGCAAAGTCTAAACCTTTGGACACAACTGATTTCAGACAAGAAGCGAGAAACACCCCTCATAGGTCACCAGTTTATCACACAGAGACAAACGAAACAAATGGCAAAGACACATTCACAAATACAGAAAATTTAGAACTGCCAGTCAGCCTAAGATGCATACTTTTGGACTCTGAAAGGAAGCAAGAGCATCTCCAGAAAGCCCATGCTGGTATAGGCAGAATGTGCAAACTGGAACCTTCCTGCTGTGAAGTGTTTGGGTCTAACCACTCCACTGCTAGACTGCCTCATCTGACCCAAACTATATATATATTATTTCTCATCCTGTGTGTTTTTTTTTTTTTTTTTAATTTCAACACCTAGCCATTGACAGAATGAAAAGTAGGACTGTTAAAAGTAGTGTTGATGACTCCCAACCCCCTCTGTCTTTTGCTGTGAGCCATTGACTAATAACATCTTCCTATCCTGTCCCATCCTCCTCATGCTTATTTTAAGTGTTTTGCTGTCACATAGCAAACCGTAAGTGTCACCATGTCACATGTTTGCAGGTGATTTCAACACTTTGAATTAATATTTAGGGAGACATGATGAATCATACATTAACTGTAGCAGTATCACCAATATCACCATCTTTAGAAAGTAATTTAGAAAATGAGTGAGGGACAAATAACTATTTTACAATTTTTGGGCCTAACCATCTATTCATCTATCTATCCATTACCCATTACATACATCCATTAGATCCATCCAATCCAATTTCATCTCATTTGGGGCCACTGGAGTTACTGGCACCACGTCAGCTGTCAGTGGGTGACAGGTGAGGTGCACTCACACACACATATATACCTGGACCACACACACACACACACATATATATATGTGTGTGTGTGTGTGTGGCCCAGGTTTTTTTCCCAAGGGGGAGTTTTTTCTTGCCACTGCCACTGTTAGGCTTTGCCATGTGCTCGGGGGTCATGATCTGGATTTCTCAGAAGCGCCTGGAAACACCTTTATTATATATATCTATGTATATATATATAGATATAGATATATATATATCTTCACTGTGCTGACTAGCTTTGATCTACTGAGGTTTATCAAGTCTGTAGAAGTCTTCACATTGAGTCAAAGCAGCCAGAACATACTTGGAGGTATTGGAAGGCTAGATAGAAACAATCAGAGAAGTGGAGGAGGTGACAAACCTACAAAGAGTTGCTGAGATTTACAGATGTTTGGGGAGCTCATGCTGGACTCATTTGCCTTTGACGGACATCTGGAAAAAAGATTAGCTGCTGTAGTGACAAGTATGGAGAATTCCATTCAAAGTGTGGTTTCTTAAAACAGCTGCAGTACTGTTTGGGGTTGATGCATGGTAAAGTTTGACCTGGACTGGAATGTTCTGGTCAGCACAAATTTGAATGAATGCAATACAAGATAACTGCATTGATATATAACCAATCAGAAAATACACCTGTAGACCATAATTACACTTCTCAAAACATGTGTAAAAGCTGACCTGCTGTGTGGCCCATGCAGACAGCTAAAAGCACAAGGGAGTGAGAAATCCCATCAACCATGTGCATAGTGGTCAGATTATTTGCTAACAAGCCACAATGTAGACAATCAGACATGAATTGACATCCACTGCCCAACGTTTATTTTCACTTCATTCAGAAACTAAAACAAAAATACCTCAGGCATTATGGTTTGTTTCAAAGGTCATCACAATCCAGACAAAAGGAGGTTCTTGCAACTCTGCAGAACTGCAGCTTAGCACAACCATGTGAGCCTGCTGTCTGTTATCACACATTACAACTCCCTGACATTCTGTGGACTGTGGGACCCATGTGAGCCTCTCTTTGAATTAATGTTATTTCACAACATTATTTTATAAAGAAATATGGGTAATTATAGCATTACACAACTTTGACAACATCCATGTTATTAGTATTTTTCCTTTATATTTTGCTGATGAAATGTAGCTGGCATGACTCAACCTGGAAACATTTGCCTGCTTATTTCCATATACTGGCTACAGGGAAAAGATAATATGCATAACTCTCTTTATGGTTCCAGTAAAGCTGAGAGAGTTGACATGACAACACTGGACAGAGGGAAAGTCACAGACAAACTTTATTTGATAGAAATCTACTGCTAAAAAAAGTGAAATAACTTCCACGGCTTAATCGGAAACGTACTGATCCTTTCTTTGGATGAAGTGTTGTCAGAAGAACAAAAACAAAAGAGCATATGCTCCAGACTCGCTCTGATAGTCAGGCTTCTCAGCTGTTTTAAAATTTTTATTCCTGTAGAACAGCACCCTTCATTGACCAAGAGCAAGTCCTCATTTGAACCACATGCAGTTGTCCTAACAGGGAAAGGTTTTCGATTGGGTTGAGGTCAGGACTCTGCAGGCCAGTCAAGTTCTTCCACACCAAACCTTTCTTTGTGGACTGGTGCACAGTCATGTTGAAACAGGAAGGGGCTGTTACCAAACACTTCCCACAAAGGTGGGAGCAGGAAATTGTCCAAAAGGAGAATTGCAGAGGCATTATCAGTCCCTTGGAACTAAGGGACCGAGGCCAAATCCGAAAAACTGCCCCACACCATACGCCACCCCCACCAAACTTTACCTTTGGAACAATGCAATTAGACAACAACTGTTCTCCTGGCAACTGCCAAACCTGGTCCATCAGATTGCTAGACAGAGAAGTGTGATTCATCACTCCAGAGAACATCTCTCCACCTGTGTCATGATTTACTGCATCTGATGCTTTGCATTAACACTTGGTGAAGTTCAGTTTGGATGCTGCTGATCACCATGGAAACCAATTCCATGAAGTTTTCTACTCACTATTTTCCATCTAATCTGAAGGTCACATGAAGTTTGTAGGTCTGTAGCTGTTGACTGCAGAAAGTGACCTCTGAGCACTATGACCTCATCATCCTCTGATCCATCAGTCTACGTGTCCTACCACTTGGTGGCTGAGTTGCTGTCGTTTCCAGTCAGTTCCACTTTGTTCTGATCCAACTGACAGTTGACTGGAATATTTAGGAGCGAGGAAACCTCACCGCTGGACTTGTTGGTGGCCTCCTATCACAGTACCACACTGGAATCCACTGAGAGCAACCCAGTCTGCATGGCCTTGGTGCTTGATTTCATACACCTGTGGCTATGAAAGTGATTGGACCACCTGAATTCAGTTATATTGATGGGTGAGTGAATTCTTCTGGCAATATAGTGGAATTAACATTTAGGCAGTAAACAGGTGTTAAGCAGGCTACTCTGTTTTAAGAGCCTGTTCCAGTGTAGGATGGCTGGTGTTTGTTTTGACAATGAGAGATATGTCCCCCTCAGCAATGAATTCCACATAGGATGAATGTAGTGTTTGGGTGGTTTCTGTACACCTTGTTTAGCCCCTTTCATAAACTACAGAGATGTGAATAAGAACATAGTGCTGAAACAAACATAATGATCCATAATGATAACCATTTTATTCGAATGCCAAGCCTTATTATTCTAATAGTGTCTTAGTCTTAGGACAAACTGTTATCAGAAATGTATTATGTGTTGTTACACTCCCTGCTCTGAGTAATTACAACACCATGTTGCTATCACCATGTTTTTACAGCACACAAGAAGGAACAAAGAAGATACTCAACCCAGAAAGAGCATTTTGTGATGTTTTTTTGTACTACCACTTTTCCTAATTCATTAGTTTTGTTTTCCATTGTTTTCCAAGTCCTGCGATCCATGGAATCATGTGGGGAGCTGTCCAAGTTGCCATCAGGTGACAAATGGGTTACTCTGGACAGGTCACCAGTCAGAGAAACCATCCTGTTAAATAGCGCCCCAACAGACGGCAGGCTATATGTCATTTCTCAAATTTAAATGACCATATAGGTCATTTGTCTGTAACCTGACATGGGAACAGGAGAGCACATTATATTTGACTCTGAACATTGTTATGTTACAGATGGCATTGTGATCTGTCATTAGAGCTGGGACCAGGTGGAAGAACAGCTAGAGAGGTAGTGTTATGTCCTGGAAAGGAGAGGAATAAAGGTTGACTACAGAATCCATGTGTGTGAATGAGAGGGATATCTAAGAGGAGCAAAGATAAAGAAAGTGGAGGGTTTTAAGTACTTGGGGTCAACAGTCCAGAGCAACAGAATGTGTGGAAAAGAGGTGAAGAAGCATGTTGGAGCAGGTTGGAATGACGGAGAAAAGCGTAAAGTGGAAGTTAAAGACTGGGTAGATGATAGATGTATTACTGTCGTACCTTGATGCTTGTGCAAGATAAGCACCACAATTTTAACTTTTAAGTGTAGAATCATGCCATCATCAAGCCTATGGTACCGTTAAAATCAGCCCTAGGTTCTATGATACATAAAATATTTCCACCAAACATTGTGGTGACATAAATCTGGAAAAGTCTCACTACAAAGAATCATCACTGACTGAACCTGAGCTGATCTGTAGAAGTACTATTAAGTAAATTGTTGATTTATACTGAGTAGTTGTTATAAAAGTCATGTCGCCTAACTGAAACTGAAACCCATGCCCTTTTCTGTTTTGTTATAAAAATGGACACTTAAAAATGAAAGTGGTATGTACAGTTGAACTAAGTTTCTTTATTTTAATGGGGATTTTGTGGCGTACCGGCTAGAGAACTGGGCTGTCAACCAGAAGGTTGCAGTTCATTCCCCGGCTGGTACCAATGATATGTGCAGGGGGATTGGCTGAACAACACATCCATGGATGAGGTGCCCCTGAGCAAGGCACCTGAAACCCCAACCCGCTCCCCAGGTTCAACAGGCCAGATGGGTTAAATGCAGAGAATGAATTTCCCCACAGGGATTAAAGTAAGTAAACACACAGTGTAGCATGAGGTATGCGTGTAGGTATGACTGTAACATATAAAATAAAGGCCATACAGCAGCAGTTAGGTCACCAGAAAATAAATTTAAATCTATGGAATTTCTTGATTTTGTGTGTGTGTGTGTGTCAGCCTCCACCCCTCAGCACCACTACATTAAGTCAGCCTTTGTGACCAGCACACTGTGACACAAAGATCTTCAATAGAAAGAGAACTCATGTGGTTTTAAGCTCATTTCCCTATCACTTTAGAGGACATAACAACGATTGATTTTCATTTCCTGGATGCTGACTTAAACAAGTGCTAAGTGAAATACAACTGGTTTAGTAACATTAATTTGTTTTTCCTTAAAAAGGTGTCAGGTTCATGCTCTGTAACTGTGTAAATAGTTCTACAATAGAGTATGTCTCCACAGCAGGACAAGCGTTCACACAAAGAAGGCTTGATAGTACAGACACATTCATACTTATGAGGTGACTCACTACCAATGATATCAGTTACCCGCCTCTCCTGTTATCTATATGCTCTTTGTTTTATGTTCCAGTCAGTGAATGACTGCTGTTAATATGCCTATCAGTGTTCACAAAGGGCCAAATAGCAGGAAAAGATGCCAGTCTTTTTAGCTGATTGGTTATTCCTTTGAGCAGGGGGGGTTTATATGTAACTGTTTAATCAGAATTCAATGTCAACGTTTGAGATGTTTGTTAACTTTTTAATAATTTATTTAATATTAATTATACTCATTTAGATTACTGATAAAATCAGTATTCCAGACTAAAGCCTGTTGGTATCACAGTTAAGGCAATACAGTCTTTTTTAATGCATATATAATGTATATTTAATTCCATCCATCCACTCCTCAGAAGTGATGCACTAACCACAGAGGATGAAGTGGAAGTTCAGTGTCTGACTCTGCCCCCTAAGCCCAGGTTCACACACAATATTTTTGTCTTATAAGATTAATGTAAGCCACATTACATGGCATGAAATGTGTAGATCATTACATGTACCTCATACTACACTGTGTGTTTAAACAGAATGAATGGTGGTTATGACAGAAGCAAACTTGAGTGTATTTTAGGCTCTAAATGCAGTGTCATCGTGTCATCAGTGTGCACCCACCTCAGGTTGCTGCCATGGCAGCAGTGAGTCAAAAGACGGTACTTGCCATAGTGGTGATCATGTGCTTTGAAAAGAAAAGACAAAAGGAAGAAGAAGAAAGAGTAACATACAATGATGATGATAATGATGATAAAGCATTTTATTCTATTCTTTGGTGATATTGGGTCCTACATGGTGGTGTTGGGTCCTATCATGGTGAAGTTGGTCATGGTGATGTTGGGTCCTACCATGGTGAAGTTGGGTCCTACCACGATGATGTTGGGTCCTACCATGGTGATGTTGGGTCCTACCATGGTGATGTTGGGTCCTACCA
>JBAMYA010044582.1:0-37346 GCA_037176975.1 Arrhamphus sclerolepis
TCATCAAAGCATAGAGAAGCTGTTTATGTTCACGTTTTTTACCCACCACTCCTTGTTGCAAAAGCTATGACTCAGTTATAGATAGATAGACAGACAGAAAGAGACAGTTTATTTTAGACTCCTTGGTCCATCTTCACCTTCATTATCACGTTTGCTGTATGCAATATAATATGTATATATTGTGTTTTATTGTGTTCTAATTGACTAATTCTGATTACATGGAGCGTTTCTGAGATGAGCTGTCATGCTGCAGAAGCAATATTACAAATAAAAAAAGGAGGTTCCCTTACCCGTTCCAGCAGGGAAAGCGTTGCTTTTAAGGCCCCATCTGGTCGTCCAAAGGGAAAGCAGTACCTGCAAATGCAAAGTGTGGGCAAGCATCACATTTAGAAACAATCTCAAGGACAACTACATAGAAAAAAAAGAAGAATGGAACAGCGAAGAACATGTTTGTGAGCGCCAACAGATGGCTGCCTTCTTTTGTCTAATTACTCTGATGAAGGAAGCTTTTCTCACCTCCAGCTCCATCTGAGCGCAGACGAGGCGGTTCACAGAGGTTTCACGTTGCTAATTGACAAGTGAACAGTACTTAACAAACAAAGGAAAGCGGTCACACAGGTTGGCCATTTATTAGACAAAAACCTACAGGCAGATGTTCTGTTCCTTCAAAGCAGCACGGCACGAGAGAGAAATTTTAAAGAAAAAAAAAAGGATAAAACTTAAATGAACGCTATCAGGCAGTACTTGTTTGAAATTTTACTGCTCAGCCAAAGTCGTGGAGTTCATGATGTTCATTTAAAAGAAAAGTGGAAATCCATTAGAGACAAAAATGATGCATGCGTGTTAAAGTGAAATGTGGGTGTCTGACGAAGATTAACAAATATAAGAATGCTTACAAAGTGTACCATGTAGAAACATCTGAGTGGAAAATTAAAGATGAACTCTTTTATTAGTCTAAAATTTGTCATCACTTAAAAATATAAACTATGTCAAAAATTTGGAGGCTGCATCAACTCCTAACTGCTTCAGCAGGGCGTCTGGCTAAAGCTCTTCTGTTCAAGAAACTGCACATAAAGTAAACTGATTTAAAAAATAAAAAACACATATTTATGGATCCTTTCTAGCAGCTTTCTCTGACTGCCACACACACGTCGATTAGGATGGACTTACTCAATGCTGCCATCGTAGTTGAACCCAGCATCACCATAGTAGGACCCAACATCACCATAGTAAGACCCAACATCACCATAGTAGGACCGAAACATCATCAATGTAGGACCCAGTATCATCAAGGTAGGACCCAGCATCACCATAGTAGGACCCAACATCACCATAGTAGGACCCAACATCACCATAGTAGGACCGAAACATCATCAAGGTAGGACCCAGTATCACCATGGTA
Organism: Arrhamphus sclerolepis; assembly: GCA_037176975.1. Taxonomy (NCBI): domain Eukaryota; kingdom Metazoa; phylum Chordata; class Actinopteri; order Beloniformes; family Hemiramphidae; genus Arrhamphus; species Arrhamphus sclerolepis. The sequence continues at coordinate 1,403 of JBAMYA010044582.1, forward strand.
GGACCCAACATCATCAAGGTCGGACCCAACATCACCATAGTAGGACCCAACATCACCACAGTAGGACCCAACATCACCATAGTAGGACCCAATATCACCATAGTGGGACCGAAACATCATCAATGTAGGATCCAGTATCACCATGGTAGGACCCAACATCATCAAGGTAGGACCCAACATCACCATAGTAGGACCCAACATCACCATAGTAGGACCCAACATCACCACAGTAGGACCCAACATCACCATAGTAGGACCCAACATCACCATAGTAGGACCCAACATCACCTTGATAGGACCCAATATCACCATAGTGGGACCCAACATCACCATGGTAGGACTGAAAGATCATCAAGGTAGGATCCAGCATCACCAAGGTAGGACCCAGCATCACCAAGGTAGGACCCAGCATCACCAAGGTAGGACCCAGCATCACCAAGGTAGGACCCAGGATCATCATGGCAGGACCCGAAATCACCATAGTAGGACCGAAACATCATCGAAGTAGGACCCAATATCACTACAGTAGGACCCAACATCACCATAGGAGGACTGAAACATCATTAAGGTAGGACCCAGCATCACCATGGGAGGACCTATTTATTTTCGCCTTCCCAGTTTTGACACAAAGCAATTTACCGTTTTCATCAAGACCAGCAGAAATGCTGAACTTGATGAACTTAGATGATTAAAACGCAGCCTGTATTGTGTCTGCGATCTTTAAATTCAAGTGTATGTTTTTGTTGTTTAAACTTTGACTTGACATTTGAGTTTTCTTCCAGGCTTTTCAGTGCTGTACTGTTTTTCCATGCTTGTTTCCTGCACTCTGAACTCTCAAGGCATCGAAAATGAGTGCATAAAAGCGGAGTATCACTGTCAGAGAGCACTTTGCATCTTTACACTCAAAATGTTAGGGGCTGGTCATTGCCTTAGTGGACAAGCATTCAGGAATGGATATCGATGACATTTTACATTCATTTAACTATCCATGGACTTTAAACACAGAAAATTAGATATACTATAGAAAAAAAATTATCATCTACATGAAAAAGAATATATGTATATAGGAGGAACATCGGGTTCTACATGAAAGCAAATAGAAACAACAATAAATAAAGAAAGTAGACAGAAGTAATTTTCAGATGAAGAATTCAGCCAGAAACAGCATGGAGAATCTTAACCAAGAGGAGAGGTCACGTTTAATATCTCAAATCATTGTTTTATTCATATTCATATAAGTTTGGACTCTCTACAGTACTACTTTTGTTTTTATTGTACCTTTATGGGTCTGACTCCGTCAATATAAAAGCTAAAAACAAATACATGAAAAGGCATTTGAGCAAGGCGCAGTTGTCATGGCAACTTAGTATAATACAAGTGTGGGTGTAAGAGTGGTTAAGTTTTGTGTTTTGTTTTTTTTTCCCCATAGTGCTCAAAAGCTATGAAAAGATATATACAGCGAATTTGATGAACTGATGACTCCTTTGTTGTCATTTCTGAAAGTTCTGCTGAGATTTGACGGGATTTTTCAAAATGAAAAATCCATTTCAAAAATAATTCTAATGTGTCAGCTTAAGATCAACAAACACATTTTGGTGGTTTGGTGAAAGAGAAAAAAAATTGGTTAATGGGGTAAAGTTTGAGGTGGGATTGACTGAACTGAATAATCCACACAGCAAAGTTTTATTGTTTTGGGAGAGAAAAAAACGAAAAGTGTGAAGACAAAGATGTAGTTGAAAACTGTTGGCATGATGTGCTTGTAGTTCAGCAATAACGAGTCTGAGAACGTTACAGAGATGATATGTATGAAAAAAATGCTACCTGTATTTTTTGTATTAGCATATTTGCAAATTCTTAGTTTGTATGTATTCAATTACTATTTTTATTCCATGTTTAGATGATATTTGTTCGTAATTACTGTGAAGCACTTTGTTCAATCTTGGTTGTTTAAATGAGCTATATAAATAAAGTTTAATTGATTGAATGACTGACAAAAACCAAAAAAGTTACTTCTTTTGTCTAGCTTACGGTTGTATTTTTAATTCTGTCTCTGCATCCTGCCTCCAAGTGGACACCTCCAGTATTACATGTACTGTTGCACAGTATGGAAGTGAGAAACATTGGCACCGCAGCTGGTTGTGTATGCAAGCGGAGGCGAACACACAGTCAAACTGCAAGTATATCTCAGGCCTTACAGCTCAATAAAGAGGTGTAGAGATGCTCCGTCACAACAGTATGTCCAGGATTAAGTTAAGATTAGTTTCCTCAACAAGCTCTGTATCACCGTTTCCTATACTCTTATTACTTTTTCTGCAGTCTTCCTGTGTCTTACAATTGTTCAGCCTCCACTGTGTCAAGTCAGAGTCTCAAATATGCTCCTGCAGCTGCCGTGATCTCACACTCTTCCATAACGATCACAGGACAACCCCCCCCCCTCTGTTTTACTCTGGCACTAAATGCTTGACACATTCACTTCAACATTACTATACTTTTTCTTTCTTTTTTGAAAAAACTCTTTCTGAGTATTACTTGGGCCAAAGGTAACAGCAGGAATCCAGCAGCACACCATCCAGAAAAGAAAAAGAAGCTTTGTAGAAAATCCTTAAGACTGCGAATGCCAGGTTCCAGCCACCTGAGACCAACGATGATCAATGGAGGTAAAAATGTTCCATCGCAGCTCAGAAATAGTGGTGATAGATCCCACAAAGATGCATGACTAAAGATGGCTGCCACGGATGTCAGCAGTGATCACCTGTCGCTGCCTCTACGATCTCTGTCAGCTAACCAACCAATAGGAACGCACCATGAAATAACGTAAACATCAGGGCGTCTACACGGCACAGTAGCCTAGCAACAACAGCGCCAGATACAACAGAGAAACGGAAAGAAAAATGTGAAAGTCAAATAAAGAAGAAAGACACTTCTTTTTCTTGATTTTATTTATTTTCTTTTCAAGGTAGCTGAACACCACTATGACAACGCTAACTTTAGAGTCATCTAAAGTTAGCGGAACACCTGCTAATGGCGTGATGATGCTGTGTTTAGATCCTGAAAAACACAGATTTATTTCTGTTGTAGCAACAATTCAACTTATGTTCAATCGCACTTTGGAACATGCTGCAAATTAATTATCTACCTTTTTCATGTTGAGCAGTGTGACTTGAATTAATCCTACAAGACTGTAAAAATCGTACAGGGTGAACACGACAATAGATAAATCCTGAATCTACCCTTTTTTGAATGAAAAACAGAGTATTAAGAGTGGGAGGGAGACAAAAGCTTACCAACTGGAAATTTTTAACTGTTAATACACAAGTGATGCATTCACGTCACCAACACAGTCTTAATCAAGTAAGATTATGGATGATAAAAGAAAGAGAACTGACAAAAAGACCTGTCAATGTTCTTCTAATCCATCACAAATACAAGGTCAAACCTGCTCAGCAGATTTCAGCACCTTAGCCTGAACAACACACTACTGAAATGCACTGAAAACATTTCTTCTGGTGCTTAAACGCGTTTTGTGACACTGCAGCATTAAATGTTGTGATAAAGACTTTCAAAAGAGCTCCCGAGGGTCTTATAATATAATGGTACAAACTCTCTTCTAAAGACAAACTTTTCGTTGAAGAAGACGTCGTCCAACTATTACATCTAGTTGGACTGATGATGAGTCAGTCTCACTGGCTGTTCTGGTGCAGAAATCAGGTGCACCTCAATAGTAATGTCATCAATGACCTGATTATTTGGAGTGTGGGTTTGCATTTAGCTATTAAAACAACACAACAGAACTTGAAACACCTCTAAAAAAGTTTATGAAACTATTTCAGTGGTAGTTCAATTTACTGCCACAGCCTTTACATCACCTGGCTCAGGAAGACACGCCTCCAAGCTGCCAGTCAAAGTGTCATAAAACTAGTTTCTGAACAATCTGTATGCGTAATTATGCACACATGGCTTATAGTTATTACTCCTATAAGAAGGAGACATCAAACGTAGTGAGGAGACACAAAGAATGCATTATTCACCCCATGTGAACATTTCTGGGATGAACGAGGAAACAATCATTAAAACATATCACTGATCCAGCATTGCCACTTTGGAGCTGTAGGAGGAACTGAGAAGGGATTTGTAGCCACTCACGAGGAGTCACGGAATACATGCTATGGAAGCTATTCTGTACCATAATTCAAATTAGCATTAACAGGAATGATTTTCATTTTCATTTTCAAAATATAGCTGCATTTCTTGACTCATAGATAAAATGATTAATAATTAATCCAAACTGCATTTTAATTTTCTTCTTCATGACTGCTCATTTTGTAAATTAATTAAAATGATAAAGAAAAAGATGATTAACATTTAATTTTCAAAAGAAGCCCCAGCAAAAATGTACAAAAATTCAATTTGAAATGTCAAATTTGAAAATTAAAATGCATTAGCACAAAGACTTTTTCATTCAAGGTCATAAGCTGCATTTTTGACTCATAAATAAAATTAATAATAAATCGTTCAAACTGCTTTTTAATTTTCGTCTTCTTCCCGCTCATTTTGTGACACAACTAAAAAGAAAACAAAGAGGAAATGGCTTTTTCGTTTTCATGTCCGTCCCCCGCAAAAAGTATAACATAATTCAGTTTGACTTCGCAGTCCCAAAGAGCGCAAGAGAGTGACGTCAGTGGCCACTCCTTTTCTTCAGATCCCAGTCTGTCCGTGGTACCAGGCTTGTAAGGCGAACCCTGTTATCGTTTCATCTCGCTCCACAGTCTGGGGACCACAAAATCTTTCGTTTAAAAAAAAAAACAGAAAAAAAACAAAACAAAAAGGCTCATTAGTGTTTAGCTAAACTCTGAAAGTCTGAGCTGATAACCCCGTACATGTCCTGTGATCACCGCCGTAATTTGGCAGTAGCTCCTTTTCAGCATAGCAACATTTTACTTTGAAAGTGGTGGTACAGCTGTCACATGATTGCTCTGCACAAGTCAGAGACCTGTTTCTGGTAAACAGAGAACCCCAATGGCTACCTCCTTGGATTCACCGAGCAGCACCGAGACGAAAACATCCCAAAAATCTATGAAACTGGACAGACAGGAGCTGAAAATGGACTGTAGATGTGTTCACGAAGAACAACGAGGCAAACCAACAATAAAGCAAATTAAGCAAAAAGTGTTTTAAACTACATTGGATCAGATACCTGGCCATAGCCTGTGTGTGTTTCCACAGAGAACAAAACCTCTGATTTGCTTTTGTCTAACAGCTGTTGAGTTTCTTTTGTAGTCTGGAAAATGATTGCAAGGAATATGTAAATAATAATAATAATAAACAACCATATGCTGATGTCTTTGCTTTCAAGTTTATTGACACATTAAACATTTCAATTAATTCAACTAATTCAAATCAATATAGGGCAGAACAGTTTGATCACATGGTTGTATGACATTTAAGAGGGAAAAAAAAGTTAGTTTAGTGACTGTCCATATCATTCAATTAATCAACCAACATCTATTAAAAGGTAAAAAAACACTAAGTAACCATAAAGTCATCATCAAACATCAAATATATAATCAAAAAAGGTTGTAATATAAAGTGATTAAAAACAGCATCTGGCCATGAAGGTGAGTTCAGAGGTCATTCTGCAGAAATTCACCTCACAGTTTAGCTAAACACTAATCGACCAGACTGGGATCTGAAGAAAAGGAGCAGCAACTGACATCACTCTCCTGCGCCGCTTTGGGACTGCGAAGTCAAACTGAATTATGTTACAGTTTTTGCAGGGAATGGACATGAAAACAAAAAAGCCATTTCCTCTTTGTTTTCTTTTTCTTTTCATTTTAATTTTCAAATTTCAAATTTCAAATTGAATTTTGGTACATTTTTGCTGGGGCTTATTTTGAAAATTAAATGTTAATCATCTTTTTCTTCATCATTTTCATTAAGTTACAAAATGAGCAGTCTTGAAAAATAAAATAAAATGCAGTTTGGAATAATCATTAATCATTTTATTTATGAGTCAAAAAGTGCAACTGTTCTGAAAATGAAAAAGCATTTCTGTTAATACTTTTTAATTTGAATTATGGTGCAGAATAGCTTCCATAACCTGCAATGACAAAAGTTGTTTCTAGTTTACACTTCTGTCTAGATCTATCTGTGTCCAGCGTACAGTAGCTGTTACAGCTGGGAGCTCCCAATCCCGTATTTCAGATGTGCTGTCTGAAGTCCCTAACAGCGCTGGATGGCCAGAGTGATTAGGTTTTCACGCACTTGGCAGTCGTTGAATGACACCAAACAAGGCTTTTCTTTTTTTTTTTTTTCTTTCTTCACAGTTGCTGCATTTCTCAGAGTGATAGGAGCTCAAATGTGCAGCACGTTTGTGATGCCAAAGGCATCATTACCAACGTTGTACCAAAATATCCCAGGTCAGTGCATGATTCTTTTATTCTGAAAAACTGTTTTTTGTTTTTTAAGTTGCCAGATTGGAGATGGCTGGCTCGTAGGTGGGTCAATTTGAAGTCCTTTGTGAAACAATCAGAGTATGTGTCATATTCATTCATGTTTTTTTGGAAAAAAAACAAACATTTGGAATCCTGAAGATCAGGTTCTGTTGTTTGAATCATACTGGCGGAGTGCTGCTTTACTGGCCAAAAACACATGCAAAACCCTCATTTAAATAGCAACATCCAACATGTTTGCATCTGCCACTATTTGCTATAGTAAATGACGCACAGACCGTGGTTCCACCTCTCGTGGAAAATTCTGGATTGCACGTGCAAATTACTCACAAACTGATATGTTGACAAATCTGTGCCTTAGTGTCCTCAGTTACCAATTGCTTATTGCATGTTGTTAAAAGGAAAGGTGATGTAACACAGTGGTGAACATGCCCCTGTCCAAGCTTTTTTGGAACATGTTGCAGGCATCAAATTCAAAACGAGTGAATATTTGGGGAAAAAAAAAAACAACAACAAAGTTCATCAGCTTGAACATTAAATATCTTGTCCGTGTAGTGTATTCAATTGAATATAGGTTGTACTCTGTTTTTAATTTACATTTTACTCAACTTCCCAACTTCATTAGAATCGGGGTAGTAACTCCATAAATAACCCTCACAAACATCTGTGTTTTAAGGCTTTATTTCTGTATTTATAGTTTAGCAAATGTACACATTAATGGATAGGCCAGTGGACTACACCAACAGTAACAAACACCTAACAATTTTAATACTACAGAGGAGGCAACACCCAAAAAGCCCCTGAAAGATTTCAAGACAGTATGAAGACGTAAATCCACAGGTTTTGTGGACCAAAATTATTTTTAGCATTCAAAACCTTATCACAGCCCCATCAAACCCTTATGACATGACATATGTACTTTTCCCAGGACTAAAAAAAAAAGCCCCACCTGTATTTAACAAAGCAAATATGTGAGAGTCCTGATGGAAAAGTACTGCAGAGACTATTGTATTTCAGCTGGCAGCAAGTAATTCAACCCTGACAATGAACCGTATCAGAAAACAAATATGTGAGAGGATACATCCTGGTTTGGGGAAATACACTACTAAGCTTCAGAAAGGTCAAATTGTTGTTTGTTTGTTTTTGTCAAGAAAACAAAACAGCTGATTAATGTGTCATGATCTGGTTTTTTTAATCGTTCCGGAACATCATGTCCCCATAAAAAGGTGTGATTTCACAACCTGATTTTTTTTTTCCTTCTTCCCTGATGGCTTGGGAATATTCCAAGAGAAAAATGCCAAGATTCTTTAGGCTCAAAATATGAAAAAGAGGTTCAGGAAGCATTGTGAGAAGTCATTTTCAGACATCCAGTTCAAGAATACTTCATCAGTCCCTGAAGTGAAATTAAAAAGCATTACATAAACTGACTGGTCAACATAAAGTGCAAACCTCACTGAGGATCTCCAATACCAAAATATAATAAAATCTGACTCATGGTACATCCTAGAAATACATTAACTGTGACATGAAGTCAATGAAATGTTTTGTTGTGAAGAGGGCTGAAACAATAATGGGCAAACGTGATGTACACTGTAAAGTACATTCTTCAGTGTGCTCTCTGTTAGCTGTTATTGGTAACAACAGCCTTTGACCAGGAACAGATGTCATCAGGTGGTGTCTCAACAACACTCTCCAGTAGGTGGGCTGGCAGTGATTGGCCAGATCAGTCCAAAGCCAGCAGGAGGCTCTCGACCTCCTCTATTCTGAGCAGCTTCCTTCCTGCTGTTCCCGTCAAGGCCAAGTGCAGTTAGCATTTGCCATGCTGACCTGTCTGGGAAGCCTCTGCATCCAGTCTCTGTTGGGAAGAGCCATGCTTGCCAGCACATGTCCTTACAGTCCTGGACTAAGCAGGGTTCTCTCCACTATACAGTAACGATGGTGGCGCACTACCACCGTCCTTTTGTCTGGCACCACCATCGATTTCTGAGCTCCCTCTGACATATTTCGACGGTGGCGCAGCACCAGTAGACCATTGTTGTATTGTTTTTCCTACCCATTTTATGCATAGATCTACTTCTGTGCGGCTTTTGTTAACTCATACCCTCTCTTCCAGTCTCTCCACCCACACACCGCTATCAAGGTGTGGTGAGACTAGCTGGTTTACTCAGGTCAATGAGCCAAATCTTCCTCCTAAATCACAAGTCCGACGTCTCCACTTGTTTATGTGAGTCCTCCAGCTGCTAATGCTAGCGAAATGGTGTGAGTGTGAGCAGACAGCAGAGTTGTGGAAATACTGCTGACTCAGGTGATTTAGCTGAACCAAGTGAGTGATGGACTCAACCGGAAAGCCAGCAGAGCTGAGTCCGTGCTGGCTTTCTGGTTGCTGAACCAAGTGAATTACGGAGACGCACCAGCACAAACACCGCAGACTGATGTGGTTTTGCCGAATTTCACACCAGTCATTGATTTAAGTGAATAATAAGTTAATCCTTCTAAACTGGATCTGTCGCTGGTGACAGGAAATAATGTACATTTGGATTTGTTTTTCATATAGCTATTTAAAGGACTATTTCTTTGGTTGTTGTCTTTATTTATAACCTTAGCACATTCCTAAATTTTAATGTTGCATTTTGCACAGTTGTTATTTGTGGTACTACCGTGGTCTCAAAACCTGGGGAGAACCCTGCTAAGGACTGATTCTTGAGGGCCTTCCTCTTGTGGGCTTCTTCACAGCCCTCTTCCCATGATGCCGTTAACTCGACTATGATCAGGTTCTGATCCTTTGCTGACCATAGTCAGTCCCTCCAGGCAAGTTCAACCAAAGTCTGCAGATTAGGGTTGCAGTTTTTCTGAGATATTTACCACAATATCTCCGTAATGTTTGGTGACAGCAGAACATAAACAGAGAGAAAGAGAACAAGTCCCACAGTTCTGAAAGTAAAACTACAAATGCTAGCTCCCTTCAACGGTGTTTCGTTTAGTTAGTCCCACTACACCTCCAGGAGGCTAAACAGTGATTTCTCAGTCACTCCCCTAATGTCAGTTCTCACTGCTCCACCACACCAACACAACAACAACAACAACAACAAAAACTCCATTACCTATACTACAAAATGGCTACTTCCTTACAAAATGGCTACCACAGCCCAAAACCAGCGTTGTCACCTTCAACAAACCCATACAGCCCACATAGAAATTCCAGATAATGACATCTCTAACATCTCCAGATAAGGACTAACAGACCTTCACTGGCTTAACTGCTTTCACAATATTAGGCGCGCTTTTACAAATCCAGTAGGGGACTGCATTCGGCCCTGGGGCTGAAGAAGCCTTTGCACACCTGACTATTTCCTGAATTTCCTTCCACTTAGGTGGTCTGACATCCATCTCATGACCTATCTGGAGGCACATCAGGCAGAAGACCTACTTTACTATTCTTCTCTAAGTCTGAATAAGTTACTCTTCAGTATTCCTCAACCTCTAGCCTTGTTCCATTAAGTTGTCCTCCTTTCTCCTGGCTAAACAACCTTTTAACAAACTTGAACGGGTCCGTGTAAGAAGCTGTCTTAACCTGTTCTTTCCTCTTCCTCTTTTTTCTAAGATGTTCTGCTCTTCTAAGAAAGCATTTTAAAGGTGAAAGCGGAAGTCTAAAGGATAACTGCTGTCATCTGAAAACAAAAATAACAGCAAAAGACGGTGAAAAACGGCTATCAAATGTTATGCATGAACGTAGATGCTATTTCTTCTAGAAATCATTAAATATTGTGCGTCAGTGACTTACGACAGAGATGACCTAGAGTCACAGATCCGAGTCAGGAGTTGCAGTTTTCACACTCACAGATATGTGAGAGTTTGTGGTTTGAATTCAGAAATATATTTACATAGATGCACTTCCTTTTTTTCCCTTTTTTTTTTTAAGGGACACTTAAGCAGTTCAGATTTGTCTAACATTTCAGTTTTATATTACTGGATTTAACATCAGCATTGAATTTCATAAAGTAAACACGCAAGTTACTCTGTTCAGCTCTGAGAGCTCAATCAAACAATTAGTTTTGGTGATATAATTTATTCATTTTTTGTGTGCGTGCGTGTAAATGGGATCTTTGTGTCATCACAAAGAAAAGGCATCATGTTGATCATCTTCTCCAAATTTTCTAAGCATCTTCTGTTAAACACAGAAAGAAACTCCCCCTAACAATATCACAAGCAGGTTATCAGGTAAGTTTTTAGAAATTGCAGCAATAACTGAATATTCTACCAAGACTGAGTTAGTTTTGTAAAATTACAGCTGCATGAGAATTCAGTTTGTTCTTAATTTTAAGTTGCATCTTCTTACTGTTGTAAGAAATTGCACTATTTTTTGTTTAAATAATTTGAATAGCATGCGTTTTATATGCACTTTATGTTTTTAGAGTTTTGAGACAGAGATTTTCAAGCAAATTATGTTAAAAGGGAGACAGCATCATGTTTTTGTCTTCAATAAAAGAAAAGTCAATAAAAGAAAAATCTTTCTGTTTTCTTGACACAGAAATATATACGTAACCCTCAACAATTTTTGTCAACAGCTGCTGCAAAATCAGGCATTTTTGATCACAAAATCACATAAAAAACTTTCCAAGAGATCCTGAAGGGACTGGATAGTACAAGGTCTAGACGGAGTGTTGTGTGCACTTCTTCTAGGAGTTTCGATCTTCTGCCCACATAAACCATCAACTCCCAAGAACTGGCAGCATGTAGCAGGCTGGTCTTTGCCTTCATTGTCGTGAAGGGCCTTGTACTCTCCCAGATGAAGGAGACTGGCCTCTTCCTAGTGGTGCAGGTCTCTTTTGCACCTTTCTCGCTCTAATGTGTCAGCAAGGGATAGTTTTCATGGTGCCACCTATATCTCCCTTAGGATAGTGCTGTTTGGCACCCAGACAGTATGTGTGCAGGTGTGATGGTGAGGGAAGGTTGTAATAAACAGCCTGCAAGAAGAAGGAAATGTAATCGGCCTCCAGCCTCCGTCGTTCTGCCCAAGAGATTTTGCTCTTGGGCAGATCCCTGGGAACCATGTTCTACCACTTTTGAGATCTGCCTCTCTTCCTCCTGCGTTTGAACTTCTGCCTGGACCATGTCCTGCCTGGTTTCTTTGCCTTTCCCCATTGCTGGAAGTGGGCAGAGCCGATGCCTTGCTGCTGGACGTAGGGGTTGCCAATGATGTCACCCAGCTTTATAGAGCTAACAGCTTTTTTTGAAGATCTTGTTTTGACTCTTACATGCATCACCATGTCATCGTTGGAATTGTTGAGGCCTACTTTGGTTCTGCATTTGGCCAGTTTAAATTCCTCCACAGCCGATGATAGAGGAAGTTAGAGTTGCCCGGATCAGACTGGAGTAGCCAGGTCTTGAATTTACCTGGGAGTTTGACTTTTCTAAGGTTTTCAAATTATTTCAATGGAAAACATCTAACAAAAATTGAACATTCATATCTGAACTGAAAGAAATTATATGTGGAGTTCAGCAAGGCTCCATCTTAGGGCCTCTCCTGTTTAACATCTACATCCTTCCACAGACTATAATACACAACAAGCTACCATAATTATGCAGATGACACGCAGCTTTACATTACAATTTCAACAGGATGCATAGAACAAATCAATGAGTGGAAGCGCCATAATTTTCTTCAGCTGAAGAAACTAAACTGAAGTAGTTACTTTTGGACCCAAAGAAGAGCAATTAAAAATGAGCACACAGCTTCAGTTATTTAAGTTCAAATCCAATGATCAGGGCTGACATCTGGGTGTAGTCATGGCTGGGAAATGTGGGGTTGCAGCTACCTTGTCCCCGTCCCTCTCTATTTGTTGATGCTCTCTAATTCAGATCAAGGGTTAAACGTTAAGTCTGATGGTGATAAGGTTAGGGGTGCTGGAGGAAGTTAGAAAACAGCCTAAAATGTGACCTTTATAATCACCATACATGTTACTGGGTGGAGTCTTGCAGCAACTGTTGTGTGAACCTGCTCAGGGAGGAACACTGGACACCTGGTCCATCCCACTGCATGTGGATGCTCTGGTAGGTTGTGATGACAGGGATCATACCAGGGGTCTGGTAGGAAGGGTTTCTGCCATGTGGATCCCCATGATAAGGTAGAAGGGGGAAAGGTGGCTCAGTGGTTGTTGAGACCGTCAGTTGAACTTGTGATAAAGTGGTTTTAGGGAACAGGATACTTAGCTGAGTTCTGGGAAAAGTTGTTATCTTAGAGTGGACTAGGAACGAGATGACCAGAAAAGGATGTGAGGACAACACTCAGGCTCCAGTGTGTCTGGCCAGAAAGAGGTGATATGACACAAGTTATGGAACGTGATGTTTTCATGGGGGTATATTTTTGTCTGATATCATTAAAGAAGGGTCTTTGCGCTCTCTGAGTTCTTTAATACACGACATGGTAGATGGTTCAGCCATGAACCCAAAGGTTGGTGGTTTGAGCCCTGGGTACACCATGATACATGATTACCCTCCATACTGGGGGGGGGGCTGTGTGGTACGGTTTTGGGCCCCCCCCCCCCACCCCACAGTGCTACTGGTGTACTGGCCTTTAGAGGTGGGACCAAGTCATTTGCAAGTATAAAGTCTTTTTCCTCAAGAACTGAGCCAGGACAGGCATGTCTCAAGTCAAGACATGCAAGACCCGAGTCAGGTCTAGAGTCAAGACAGTCAAGTCCTGAATGAAGTCAGAAACTACAGATTTCAAGTCCATTTGAGTCCTTTCTGTCAATGATGCAATTACATGATGTGATAGGCAGCACAGCACAGGAGTACCACCACTGTTCTGTGTCATTCCAGTGTCAGATCATGGCAATAATCATTTATATGCACAGTTCTTTTAAAAAAGAAAAAAAAAAAAGAAAAAAAAAAGAAAGGAAAAGGTATGTTGAGTGGACAGAAGTATTCAGACATGTAGCTGACATATGAAAAGAGCCAACTGGAGCAGTAACTGCCCACCACTTCATCTTCAGGTGACAATGAGGTGGATGAAGGATATTTTGTTGTGCTGTTGTTAAGAATTTACTGAGGTTCCGCACCAACCGCCAGTTTCTGGAAGTCATTTCCTTCAAGTGACTGGTCAGTGTGCTCCAGGAAGTGATACAGGCAACAGAATGAATGCTAATCTATCTCAGTACAACATTCCATTACATGCAACAAAGTAAAACTCACCAAGGAAGATTAACCAGTTAAATTGTTCAATGAATGAACTTCTGTGTTTGCTTTCCGATCAAAAAAAATTCATACAGAACTGGATGAGCTAATACAGCTGTGTCAGACCAAGCAAACACACAAACCCAAAAACAAACTAGCATTCACATGCTGCCAAACATCTCCCGAGACAGTGAGTCAGAGGGAGGAGAAATGACTTTGCCACTAAAGCATGTCTGCCTTCCAACAATAACACAAGCATCTCAGGGTTTTTTTTTTTTTTTTTAATAAGTAAAGCAGTTTTTAAAGTCAACTCATACCACTCAGTAAAGCAGAAGAAACACCAGACAGACACACTGTCAGTACAAGATGATAGACATGTAGTTTTCAAGAGTTCTTTTAATGTTTTTGGAAGATTTTCTACACATATTTGTCTTCCATCCAGTTGTTCTCCAGTGATTATTGGTGGTGGTCGTCATTAAAAGTATGTTCTCCCATATCTGCTCAGGTTCTTTTGGTCCGACCATTAGTTTCAGAAATAATCTGATTAACTACTCTGAACAAGATATGTCATTTGTGAATTTGTCAAAGATTTCATTGTGTTGTCATTACAGGTTACTGCGTTACTACTGATGGGAACAAAAATAAACTGAATCCATTCAATTAACAACGCAATGAAATGTGCAAACATTACATAAAAGCAGTCCAACAAACCTGACTGAGGTTAAATGATTTGTTGCAGACCAAACACAATGAACAAAGTCCTAATAAATAAAGGTACGTTTAAACAAACACACACTTGCAAAATATCCAAATAAAAAAAGTGTTTATTTTATTACTTTCACAACATATCACAAATATGCAAATAACAAAAATACAGAAAGTGTATTTTAACTGTTTAAATGTTATGTGTGTGTGTGTGTGTGTGTGTGGGGTGGGGGGGGGGATATTTCAGAATAACAAAATCTAGAATGTCACCATATAAAACCAGTAATGGTAAATACTGGACATCAGGTCACATGACCCATAGATTTCTACAGAGAACCTTTGAAGACCAGTTTTCATCAAACTGCACGGTGCCATGTTGCAAAGAGGTGGGACGAAGCTGTCAAAGCCAACGGCAGAGACGATGGCTAGCTGTCAATCAAGTACATCAAATGACATCCTTTCATCTGATTGGTCAGCTTTATTGCTTAATAAAATATTATGTAATGTGGGATAAAAAAATTGACCCTCATACAGTTGCCATGGATGTAATATGTAACCACAGATGGAAAAAATGTATTTGTACCAGGCTGTAAATATGTTCAATTCTGCTGCAAAGTTGATAATTTTAACACGGAGATTTTCTCTGTTTTGAAGCCAGCTAGTGGTCAGTGGAGGAACTTCAACAAAACCTCCTTTCCTGGATGAGCTTCAATGAAATGGCAACCGTCCAACTTCCAGGTTGGAGCTCATCCAGGAAGTGATTTTCTGTTTGTGCTGGCTCTAAAACAGATCAAATCTGCATGGACCTCCATCTGAAAAGTACCAACTTTGCAGCAGAATTAAACATATTTAGAGCCTGGTACAAAAAAAAGTTTTTTTGATCTGTGGTTGTATCCACAACAACTGTACATGGATGAATTTTTGTACCATATAACATAAATTTACTTCAAGCAATAAAGCTGACCAATCAGATGCCAGGATTCATTTGACATGGTTGATTGACAGCTAGCCATTGGCTCTGCTCTTTGACAGCTTTGTCCCGCCTCGTTGCAACATGGCACCGTGCAGTTTGATGAAAACTGGTCATCAAAGGTTCTCTGTAGAGATCTATGGGTCATGTGACCTAACAGTTGGGCCATCGTTATTAACCAGTTGATGACTTCTTCCTGGAAGTGGGATGATTGACACTTGCATGAAACAGTGCATGAATCTTTGAGAGGCAACAGTTTCTTTACTGATGATATTTATGATGATGATAATAAAAAATCTGTCAATCTTTTTCTTCCTCCTCTTCTTGCTTTATTCATCTCATCATTTCCTTTAAAACAAAACAAAACAGGTAATTGTTAGTTGCTCCCACCTGTGTCTTTATGCACCTGTCACTCATGTCACTATGACAACTGGTAAGAATGAGCGCTGCCTGTCTTGTTCCAGGTCAGGGAAGGGTTCCTGACACCTCTAGGATTGTTTGCAGACCCGTCACCCCCCACAATGATAACAACACTCAGCAGTAGGCCGCCAATAAATATTTTAGGAAGCGCTAGAACAACAGAACAAAGAGTCTGAGGTGTTTGTTTGCCCAGGTCCCACCATCTTTTGCATTTAACTCCACATTCGTTCACCAGTGTCTCTTTTAATTTAGTAACAAATCAAATCAAATGGCTTTTACAAGCTTGTGTTAACTTTATGGGTGCAGGGAAGTGTTATAAACCTCCTTTTGTCTTTTAATTTGCGTTGTGAGTTGTGACTCCCACCTCGTCCTCCTCATCATGACAGGTGGGCTTTTCCCACCGGTATGGGTACAGTTGCTAGAACCTGGTTCTGGAAAACAAATCTCTGGATGCGTTCAAAGACCCACAGGAAGATGAGGAGGATGCTGACGTATTGAATCCAGGCAAACTTGATGGTTTCCCAGAAACCAGGACGATAAGTGGAGAGAGAAGGTTAAGGTAAAAATGATGATGATGATGTCAGCACAAACCACGATGTTGTTAGCAACGTCCGTCTTTAAAGGTGACTGCTACGTTTGAGAGAAGAGAAATGTTTTCTTCTGGAGTTATGTAGATGAGCACGATTCCACAAACTGTCTAAATCAGAGGTGTCTGTTTCAGTCCACATCATCGCCATGGTTACCATTAAAAGGTCAGTTCTTCATTAGTTTCTCTATGTTGTCAGGTTTCCCGCTAGTTCCTGGTCTTGGTTGTAAAATTTAAAAAAAGTCACAAAATTTGTAACTTTTTTCATAAAATTGAGGCTTTTCTAATAAAAATGACAAACTTTTCTTACATAATTTCAGAAAACTGACTTTTGTTCCTAAAGAAAAAAAGGACAATGATCAATTCTGCAATATCACTTTGTTTTGTAAAACAGTGAATTTTTGTCATAAAATCTAAAATTGAACAAAAATCGTGTCCTTTATCATGAAATTCAGACTTTTGCACTGAAATCACAATTTTCTTTCTTGTAGTCACAAATTCAAACAAAAGAAAAAAAGAAGCTAATTTTGTGGTAAAATTGCAAATTCTGAAACATTTTTCATTCAAGAACCAAGACTTTATAATCCTATAATCACAAATTTCAAAACATTGCGACTTTTTAACTGAAATAAAAATTTGGTTTGTTGTAAAAGCAACTTTTTTGAAACATTGTGACAAAATTGCTAGCTGTATAATTTCAACATTTTGTCCTAAAATCACATTTTTTTTATTAAAAAAAATTTTAAAAAACAAAATCACGAGTCTTGATTAAAATAATCAACTTTTTGTTGTAAAATCTTTCTCAAATATTTACTAAATCTTGACATAAAGCAGCTTCTCTCCACCTCAGTTATTCCACTTTCTGATGTCAGAACTGAATCAAACGTTTCCTCAGAAATGTTCTAGTTAAAGTTCATGATTGTCTTTCAATCGTCTCTCGTGGACCAGAGAAAGTCACAGGCTGGATTTGGTCTGTGGGCCTTGAGTTTCATGTTATTTAGATCATGTAGATTCTTTTGTTTTTTCCCTTGATGTGTTACACAAATCTCTGTTCTTTCTTTATATATATATATATATATATATATATAAAAAAAGCAACCCTGTATTAATTGGCCAACGTTTGGTGCTTTAAAGTCGACATATAAAGTTCTGAGTCGTTCAGCAGCCTGTGAGATAAAAATGAAGTGAGACGTGCTGTAGACCATGAAGGATATCTGATGACTTCTGAGGGGTAACGGATTTCAGCATGAAGCTCAAAAGGGGAACCAGCAGCTCGTCCCACGGTCCATACTGGCATTGGACAGGACAGCACTGTTGTCACTGAAGCACGAAAAGACAAATACAGTATAAATAATTTAAACTCCAGTTCAGGCAGCGACCAAACAGAACTTACAGTTTCTCCTTTGGTAGCTTCTCACGATGTTTTCAAGGTCATATGCTTCTACAAAGGGGCTGGAGCCGTCGACCACCGACACCTTAGCATCCACACACAAAAACAGACAATAATACATGTTTATTATTACATTTCTCTTTTTTTTAAAGCAACTCATATTATAACACTTTAGCCCTATTTGCACAGAAGCAGTATTACTAGGGTGTTTTGTGATATTAATCCATATTAAGTAACAATGTTTCAGCAAACACCGAGGTCATGGGAAAACTTTGATGAACACCACTTCATCTTATCTGGTCTGTGAGAGCGTTTAAATACATTTATGAACTTCTAACTAGAACATTTCAGAGGAAACGTTTGATTCAGTTCTGACATCAAAAAGTGGAATAACTGAGGTGGAGAGAAAGTCAGAAAGTCCAAAATTTAGTGATTTAACGATTGAAAAGATTTTACAACAAAATGTTGCTCATTTCTGTCAAAACTCGTGATTTTTGTAAAATGTATGTTTTAAATTAAAAATGCAAATGAAATTATACAAAAGCATTCAATTTTATAACTATTGTAACTTCATCAAAACGTTTCAAAAAGCTGCAAGAAAAAAAAGTGATTTTGGTGCAAAAGTTTCAGTGTTATGATATAAGTTGCAGTTCTTGGGAAATTTAAGTTTTTGTGACTTTCACTTTTTTTTAAATTTGCAAATATATGATAAAAATTTTATTATTTTTTCATGATAAAAAAAATGCATTTTTTTTATTTGAGATTTTTTTTTTGACAAAAATTCACCTTTTTTGTTTAGTTTTTATGAAACTAAAAGGAAATCTGACAATGTAGCTGGTTCAGAAGGAAATAATAACTGGCCCTTTAATGGTAACCATGGTAACGTTGTGGCCCAGGATTATGTACAATTTGATATTTCTGCTCTACTACAACAACCGGTCCATACACAACTTCCAGCGTAAGCACATGCAACCTGCAACAGCTCCCCATATAATATCAGTCCTGTGTGAATAAGGCCTTTGTTTTTGAGTTGGATGGTGCTCATGTTTTCTCAAGTCTGGAGCAAACACAGCTGCAAGTTAACGACAGATCATTTAAGTTTACATACTGCACCTGCCACTTATAATAAACTTGATGCGACAAGAGTTGCAAAACCATGTAGATTCCCTTCAGAAACAATAAAGCATTGTTGAATGAACTCAAACTGAACTGAATTGAACCAAAATGAATGACTGAATGTTTTGGGCTCCAGCTTGGCTCATGTGACCTGCAGAATAATAAAGAGCCTTCCGTGCTAGTCTGCTCACATTGTAAATGTTGTACAGCCCCCGGTGAGGCAGGGGGGTCTTCTGCTGCAGCTTCAGGTCTCCACTAATGAACAGCTTCACTCCAGGGATGGGAGAAGAGTGCTGCACAAAGGCCAGGCTCTGCATCACAACTGTGGACATCCGCTGGAAGAGAAGAGATCACATAAGCTGCTGCTGCTGTCATGTAACTGAGAAAACTCTGTACAGACTTATTATGGGGTTTGAGTGTGTTTGAAAGCATGTTTGGGTGCCTCAAGTGATTATTACTTCAAAAAACCCTGAGATTACACAACCTTCACACACAGGGAATCCACTTCTGGAAAAAGTTTCAGTGGGTGTGTGTCGCTCTCTGTATTTTATGTGTGTGTATATATACATATATACATACACACACCCACACCCACATCCACACCCACACACACGTACATAAAAACCTGAACCATCCTCCTGGATGGCTCCACCTTCCAAGCTCGGGTCCTCTACCAGAGGCCTGGGAGCCTGAGGGTTCTGTGCAGGATCTTAGCTGTTCCTAGGACTGTGTTCTTCTGGACAGAGATCTCTGATGTTGTTCCTGGGATCTGCTGGAGCCACGCTACCAGTTCGGGGGTTACAGTCCCGAGAGCTCCGACCACCACAGGCACTACTCTAGCCTTTACCTTCTTTATCTTCTCTGTCTCATCCTTCAACCCTTGGTTCTTCTGGAGCTTCTCGTGTTCCTTTGTGTTGATGTTAGCTTCACTTGAAATTGTTACGTCTATCACCACTCTGTTCCTGGAACTTGTCCACTACCACAATGTCCAGCTGACTGGCCATCGACCAGTTTATCAGTCTGGATTTTGAAGTCCCACAGGATCTTAGATCTGTCATTCTCTACAGTACTTGAGGGTGTCTCCCATTTGGACTGCGGGACCTTCAATCCTTACTCGACACAGATGCTCCTGTTCTTCTACTTGGTTATGGCACTCCAAGTATACTATATCTGCCTGCATCTTACACCCTGCTATTATGTGCTAGATGGTCTCAGGGGCTTCTTTGCACAGTCTGCACCTGGGATCCTGTCTGGTGTAATAGACCCCAGCATCTAGTGCTCTTGTATTTAGAGCCTGCTCTTGTGCTGCCATGATTAGTGCTACCCTTCAGACCATACTTTCCTAGCCAGTGGTAAGATTTCTTAATAACAGCCACTTCCTCTGTCTGTCAATGGTAAGAGTTTGTCCTTCCATGATGGTCCCTCATCCTCTTCCACATTGGGTTTCTTCTGCCTGAGACATTCACTTAGCACTTCATCATTAGCGCCATCTTCTGCTTTCTTGTATTGATATCAGTGGCCTCCATGTCCTCCTCTGGCCAGTTTATTATACCTGGAGGGTATCTGAGTACTGGTAGTACATATGCGTTGATGGCCTGGACTTTATTCTTCCTATTCAGCTGGCTCTTCAGGACCTGCCTTACTCTCTGTAGGTACTTGGTTGTGGCTGACTTCCCAGCAGCTTCTTCATAGCCTCCATTTGCTTGCAGTATTCCAAGGTCCTTATAACTGCACTGGACATCTGTTACGCTCTCTTCTGGTAGGTCGACCCCTTGATTGGGGATCGCATTTCCATTCTTGGATACCATCCAGGTGCACTTATCTAGCCCGAATGACTTTCCCGGAGAACAAATAACACATAATACAGGATAGACAGGAACGGGTGACTGAGGTAATGGCCAGTTGCCCGGCGCTCCTTTTTCCATAAAATAACATGAGGGAAGAAGAGGGATTAATAAAAAGGCATCCCAAACTGTGCCTTGTATAAGTCACAGTTTTGGGATTCCAAAAAAAAAAAAAAAAACCACCTCAGCACAAAATGCAACAAACTCAGACAATATACAACATGACAACAACGAAGACGGTGAGTTTAGAGGTGGTGTATCTGGAAACATGTATATGTGTGCGTAAGCCTTGAACTCAGTCCAGTTCAGTCTCAACCATTGTCTCTGTCGTCTGACTGTGATGATGCCATACGACCGCTGGAGCTCTGATCCAGGGCTGGTTCACAGGAGTAACTGGTGGTGGTGGTGGGGGGGACCTGTCAGCCAAAACATCCAGGAGAATTTGAGATAGCCCACATTCCAGGCGTACTTCAGGGGGGCCAGATTCAGATAATAATTGTTTTGGTTCAGGCAGACTCAGTAATTTTCAATCTGCCTTCAAAGTTGTCTGGTCATCTCATGGTGAAAAATCCAATTCGCCGGATTTGTGTAGTCAAACCTCAACAACCTTCTCCCAGGTTTAATTCATCCTGCGACAGAGTTCAGGACCCCAGCCGGCATCAATCGCATCCAGCTTGCGGTTCATCTTGCTGAGTGCATGAGTTTGAGTGTTGAAGGCATGACACATTCCTTCATACTGGGCTGGCAGCTTCACAGTGGCCCAGATTGCTGTTGACACTTTCACAATTTCCTGGTAAATCAGATAGCCGCCAGCTCTAAAAAGCAGAAACCCAAGAACCATAAATCCAAACAGATATACATCTTCAACATCCTCGATGGAAAGTACTGAAAGATGCATCACATGCCACTTCCCTCAGGCGTCCATGGTGTATCCCGCAGCAAACGTTCTGTCGGGGCACAAGGGCTCTCCAGTGCCCTGTCTTCTTGTAGAGAATATTTGGTCAGAGACCAGCTGACCAGATCCATGTTTGTTTGAGTTCAGAGGGTTTGCAGAGAGGTTCTCTAGTATAGTAGACAGAGACAGCACAGAGCAGCAGCAGGGCAGATAACGAGGGAGGGGGAGAGACAGGAGAAAGCGTCCATCCTCCAAGAGTGCAGGAAGAAGAAGAAGAAGCAGAAGAAGAAAAAAAAAAAAAAAGAACTGGTATCCATGGCTACTCTTCTCAATGATCTGGCTGCTGGGGTTCAGGCCTATGCAGAACAGCAGTGGGGATAGAGCATCTCCTTGGAATTCATGATAAAGGTCACAATTTTTGTAAAATTTGAGATTCTAAAACAAATATTCACTTCCTTACATTAAAAAAAATGCAATATTGCAAACTTTATTTTATAACAAAATTTACTTTTTTTTTTTTTTTAAACTAAAAAAAGGAGATGCGATTGCAAAATTCACCATTTTACAACAAAATTAGCTGTTTTGCAAAAAAAAAAGATTTTCTTATCACTGTAGTCATTTTTTGAGTCTTTTTTTTATTTTTCTGATTTAAGAAGAAATAAATTTGAGTAGAAAAAAGTGACATTTTGCAATTCACCGTATTACAACAAATTTGCTCTTATATGAAAAATTTTTTTTTGAATGTGCAATTTATCAAGAAAAAATTGTGATTTTAGTGCACGAGTCTCAATTTTATGATAAAAGTTGCAGATTTTGTGGAAGTTTACTTTTATCACAAAAATTCACTTTATTTTATTTTAGAACCAAGTTCAGGAACTAGCGGGAAATCTGACAACATATGTCTTTAGTGGTAACCATGGTGATGATGTGGCCCAGGATGAAATAGAGTTCGACACCTCTGCTTCATAAAAATGGAGTGATGCGGGGTCCGTTTTTACAACACAAATAGAGCTACAGCAACTGCCTCTGGTAAGTCAGATTAGTTCCAGGTGGAGATGAACCTCCTCCAGATTCCATTAAACATTTTTATGGACCGAATTCATCGGTACAAACAAAGGGGTAGAGGGGGTCATTTTGGTGGTCGCTGGACTCCATGTGTGCTCTTTGTGGGATGATGTGGTCCTGTTGGTGTCATCGAGCCGTGATCTTCCACTCTCACTGGAGCAGTTCGCTGCTGAATATGAATCTGAGGCCACGGTTCTCAGAACGCCCTCTCCATTTACTGGCCGACTTATGTCCCTAGTTCCTACGTTCACCGAGTAGTTCAGTCATCTGACGTGGAACTAAAGTAAAGCTGCAACTTCTACACCTCGTGAGGAGCTAGCTAAGTTGAATTGGGTATCTTAGGTAGATGCTTCCTGGAAGCCTTTCTGGGGAGATGTTTTGGCCATGTCAAACTAAGAAGAAGCCTCGAGGCATGCTGGGTCTTATATCTTATATTCCTCAGTGGAGGTTAATGAATCCTCCCAAAGTAGCCAGATTAGGTCGCAGGGAGGATGGAGTTCTGGACCTCTCTGAGACATGGATCCAGATGATTGATGGATGCTCAAACAATCTCCAAATGGAATAAAAGTCAAAGTAAATATAATAATTGGTGTGCAGATGGAGGGTTGTTGTTTTTAAGGCTTTTTTTTTTCCGTATCATCCAACATTTATACTGATGTGGGGTTTTACTCAATATCAGACGACAGTCTGATCAATCCAAACAAGAATGACTGAGTCATAAAACATCAACTTATTGTGACTTTCTGAGTGAGAGCACTGAAGTGGAGGTACCTACAAAGAGCTGGTAGCTGAAGGTGAGCAGAAGCTGAACACTGTACACCTGTTCGTCAAGTTTCAGAGGAAGCTGCAGCTGGAAAGACAAACGGTCCAACTTTCCGTCTTCGTTCAGGTCTTCTTCTCTCACCTGTGGATCGAGATCACATGAAAATGTAACATGATATAGTTTGTTCAGAACTTAAAAACACTTATAAATACATTATTGTGCTTTTGAGGGTAATAAAAATAGGAAACATATGTGGTATTCATATCATAACAACAGCAAGACCCACAGAGTCTTGAGTTCACAGGAGGGGAATTTGTGTTTGATAATAATTTCTTTGTTAAAACAATACTTCTTTTCTTTGAAATGGAGCCACATTTGTCAGGAACATGCACTTGTGCAATGAGCAGCAGAGCTGAGGATGCTGGTTGCACCCATGAAAGATCTCCGCCAAAGACAAACTGCTGCACCAAGTAACATCTTTCTTTTTTTATTTTAAATTTTATTTATTTATTTTATTTTATTTATTTATTTAAATTTTATTTTTATTTTTTTTTTTTGGGGTGGGGGGTGGGGGTGGGGCAGCTCCGTCACTTGTAATCACCAGGAAATTGCAGTGCATACATTGGCCTATACAGCATGTCCTCAAGGTAGAAAGAAACTGGAGTATCTGGTGTAAACCTAGACAGACTCAGGGAGAACAAGAAAATTCCACACAGAAAGACCAGCTGAACCAAGATCCAACTGAACATCTAGCTGTGTCAGAGCTAACCACTGAACTACTGTGCTGCCATCATAGTAGGACCAAACATCACCATGGTAGGACCTAACATCACCATGGTAGGACCTAACATCACCATAGTAGGAACCAACATCATAAAATTAGGACCCGCAGAAGAAAAAAGGGAGAGAGACTACAGAAGATGACAACACTGATTATAGATTCAGGACAATCTGAGACTGAGATAAGACAGACAGGGTGAAGACGCTCACTGTACGATAGGACTCCCCCCAGCAGCCTAGGAGTATAGGAGCATAACTAGGAGGTGGTCTAAGAGACTACAGAGTTAAAGGCTTTTTCAAAAAGAAAGGTCTTCAGCCTAACCTTAAATGTAGAGAGGGAGTCTGCTTCCCGGACTGAGGTTGGGAGTTGATTCCATAATAGAGGAGCCTGATAGCTAAAGGCTCTGCCACTCTTTCTAGACCTTCAGACTCTTGGAACAGCAAGTAAACCTGCATTCAGGGAGAGAGTGTTCTACTAGGAACTATGAAATTTTTCAGATATACTGAAGTTTGGTCATTAAAAACTTTGTATGTGAGAAGTAATATTTTGCATTCCAAGATGTCAACACTCACCCCGACAGAGCAGTTTTTATCAGAGACTACCTCCAGAATCTGGACCTGCCAGCAATCTTGACCTCAACCTCACTGAAGACTTGTAGATCAGCTGTTGGTGCCAGAGTTACCAACAGAACAAGCAACTGATGTTGCTTGTCGGATGCTCCTACAGCAGTGTGAGACCAGACTGGTGACCAGTATGAGGAGGAGGAGCCAGACTGTTGCTGTGAATGGTTCCTGTTTGTCAGACTAATACATTTAAATTGTTGAACTGCAAATATGTCTTGTACCTTCGGACTTAAACCATCCAATCCACCAAACAAGAGTCAGGAGCAAACAAAAAAACTGTTAGGCATTGGCAGAGAAGATTTTAAAGGTCTTCCTTAGCTCTGCTGCTCACCCCACAAATGTGGCTCCATTTAAAAGACAAATAGCAGGCTTTCCTGCAGTATCTGATTCATTAACAAACACAAATTCCTTATTTTTGTGCCTAGTTTAATATACAATAGCCTATTTGATACTTGGCATTCAGAGTACACATAAAAGTCATCAATTTCCACTTCTAACAAATCTTAGAATAGAATCATGAAAGTCAGATTCCTTTTCTGGTTTTGACATGAGCGTGAAAACTAAAGTGCAAATAGTTGTTTTTTGTGTTTGATTGATAAAAAAAACAAAAAGACATTTTGTTTGCCACTCTTCTATATGAGCACAGTTACTAATCAGCCAATCAGTAAGGATAGTTGGCTTTAAAGTGGCTAGAAAAACATGCAAGAATGAGAGGAATTTTAAAAGTATACAAGCAAACCATTCAGCCTGAATGTGCCCAAACAACAGCAAACAGTATTCAACATGCGACTTCCATGTAATTTCTCTCAGATTTAATTCTACTGAAATTCTCCACATTTCATGACAGCATAGCTAACAATGCTCTATTTAATAATCACTATCTATTATAACACCATATCTATATGGGGAGCTATCTACATATTTCATGGTCTTCTTAGGTACAAAATATGCAAATATACAAAAAGGCATCCAGACACCTAGCACAGGCCACACGTGTGATAAGAGCTAGTTTACATTATTGTAAAAACAGGCTCTCTGCAAGTCAGAAATGAACAGTGTTTTATTCACGTTCAAGTAACAAAGCATCAAACCACCTGAACCAAATGGAATTAAATGAAAAGGTAAAAGAAATTACAATTACCCATCTAACAGGAATACGGCTCCTTCTGTTTCCCCAGTTATCACCACACCAATATTAATTTATTGATTCTATTTCTTGCAGCATCTAGCATTATTTGTATTTGGTGTTTTGAATATGGGTGTTGTATTTCAAGCCACACTGGGTTTTGTGCATTCATTCAGCTTGTTCACCACTATTAAGAGTCAGAGAGGTGGACTTGAGTCACATAACTTGGACTCGAGTCAGACTTGAATCACAAATTTGATGACTTTAGATGTGACAAAATGCAAAAATACTTGGACTTCACACCAATGACTTGTGACCCCCACCCCCCCAACCCCTGCCTTTTGTCTGAAGTGAGCTGGGATAGGCTCCAGCAGACCCTGCACAGGAAATAGCGGGTATAGATAATGGATGGATGGATGGACTTGTGACCTCACTTGGACTTGAGCCTGTTGACTTGGTATTTTTTTCAAAACACAAAACTGAAAATTATTTTTTTTTCAAATTGTGCACAAATCAGCTAATCCAACAAATCAACAAATCATGATTTAATAAGCAGAGACTATCCACTGTGTACCTGTGTAATCTGCGAGTGTACGAAGAAAAATTGTGATTTTTGTGCAAAAGCCTAAATTCTATGATAAAAGTTGGGTTAGTTAATTTCGTTAAAGATGAGATTTTTTTGATAAAATTCTTTTTTCCCCCCTCTTTTTTCTTTTTTAGACTAAGTCCAGGAAGTAGGAGGAAGTTTCGCAACATAGCTGCAGAGCTTAAAGTGAAAAATAAGACGAGCCTGAACTTTTGCTTCCATATATGTGTAGGGATGACATTACAGCGACATTACAGTGCTCTTAGAACTGGTAACTTAAATAATCAGAAATAAATACAAAAATTGAACAACAAACAGCTGAATACAGACAACTTCAATTTAGTAAATAAATCAATTAATAAATAATTAAAGGACTAGTAAGCTGAATCTTCAAGTGCAAACCTATTTTCTGATTTAGCCTATTTCTTCTTTTCTTTTTTAGCTGGGTTTTCTTACTTCATAAAGCTTTTTCTGCTGTTCACCAGCCAGGCATCCTTCCACCTCTACTGCTTCTTTTTCTGCAAGTGTAATTGCAGTTTGGTATGATGACAAGACTGCCTCAAAGTCTGGTCTATAGCTGAAGTTATTATGCTGTGAATGGGAAGGTTTTTTAGAAGGAACATGACGACGTCATGGATCCTTCTCTGAGTGAGTTCTAGATGTTTTCAATCCGTATCTTCATCTCCACTTGGGCTTTGTTCAGCGTAGAACAGCAGAACTTTCCAACAAAAAGCCTTTTGTTTGATAGCTGCAAATCCCTACTCCTGACATCAACCCTGAGAATCTCCTTTGCACTCAGTAGGATGGCTTTTGCCTTCATAAATTTGCTGAGAAGCTCTCTCACAAGGGCATCAAGTGCATCATTGGCTTTTCATGTTGCAGTTTTTTTCACGAACCCCTGAAATGTTGGAAGGACACGTGCAAACATAGAATACAGTATTACTATTGGATTTAACATTTCTCAGGAATAGCTGAAACTCATAACCAGAGTTCGGACGTAAATCAAAAATGCATAATGATAATACTAATAATAACAACAATAAAAAATAAAAACAAGAGAACACAAAGTCTCTAGAGTATGTACTACATATGTATGTACTATGTGTGTACTACATAAAAATAGATTACTCACCTTGAGTAATCTATGCTATGTTTTATAATACATGTATTCTGTACTAAAATACATTTTAAAAACTTTGGTCATTAGTTAGAAATGTGTACTAATGGACCACAGCCATGGTTAATAAATCACTACATTCAAGACAAGCTCATACAGGGGAAGGTGGCTCAGTGGTAGAGTGTTCAGCCAGTTTGAGCCCTAGTTCCTCCTGAGTCCACTTAAGTGTCCTTGGGCAAGACACTGAATCCCCAGTGCTGCTCCCGGTTGTCTGACCAGTGCCTTTTATGTATAAGTGCAAGCTGTTTACCATATTAGATACGAGGGGTGGGAATCTTTAGGCACCTCACAATTCAATTTGATGACAATTCAGGGGACTACAATTCGATTATCGATGCATCTTACCAAACTTTTTAGCAACATTTTTTTTACTCTCACCGAGGGACCCTGGACCACTACTACATTTTAGTTTAAAAAATGGTGCATTTGTAATTAGAAACAATAGATGAATTTATTTTCATTATCTTTTATTAAAGTAAACAAAACAATGTGATATAAGCAATAGCTTATTCAGAGAAATATTTTACTGGACCAAAATAATATTATAAATATGATACCTAATTATTTTTTGGCAGCTCAACAACAGTGTTTTCAGACTTCAGTAAACACATTATGATGGCATAAGATTCAGTGGCGACAGATGTCCAAAGGTCACCTGTGACTGCTATCCTACCTGCCTTCAAGACTGATGCCATGACTTCTGTTTGGTTTGGTTGTATAGTGTTGGAATGACCGTGGCACTGAAATATTGACAAGAACAGATGCAGTATCTTGGATCAAATGTATGCAGCAGAGATCAAAACCCCTCGTTCTCCACCACTGAACACAGCCTTAAATCATTTACAGTAAATATTGCAACAGACTGCGTGATCCATTTAGCCCTTGCTGAGGCGGGTGGAAGTTTCCTTGTTCCAACAGTTCTCTGGTCAATTGTCTCTGCCATACACATCAAATACAACAAGATTTTAATAACTGGTGATTTTAACCTACATATCAATAACAGTAGTGACCACTACCGCAGAGAGTTTTAAACAGCATGGGCTTTAAACAGCATGTACCACAGCCTACTCACAACAGAGGACACACCCTGGATCTGGTCATAACCTATGGCCTTTCCACTGGTGTTGTTGACCTGGCTGTGTCAGACCACTACTGTGTGTTTTTTAACATCACCAGTTCTAGCCAGCAGGTGGCCCCGGTGAGAAGTGTGAGGAAACAATATATTACTTCTGAAGTGGCTGCAAATTTTATTGTCATTTTAAACCAAGTTCCTGCTCAGATTTTACCGGCATCTTGTGATTTTATTATTGACCATTTTAACAACAAACTAAAATCGGCTCTTGACTCAGCAACTACACTTAAGACAAAACTTTTAAAAAGTAAATCCAAAATACCGTGGAGAAATGAGGAAATTAAAAAGCTAAAGAGAGACTGCAGGAGAGCAAAAAGAAAATGGAGAAAAACAAAACTGACAATCGATTATGAAATTTTACGTGAACAACTCAAAATCTACAATAATACAGTCAAACAGGCAAGAACAGTCTACTTCTCAAATCTCATTACAGTTAATAAAAATAATCCCAAATCCCTTTTTAAAACCATTGATATTTTAATAAATGTAGATTTTCATAAGTCCTCCATGCGGCCATCAGACGCCACATGTGAGAGTTTTGCACACCACTTCAGAAGTAAGATCAATGCTCTTAGATCCAGCCTTTTATCTCAACAAAATGTTGATTTTAACAGATCTGAAGTATTGTTTTTACCTGAGGAAAAACTGGAAAGTTTTGTACTGGTCGATGCAAAGATGCTTGGTCGAGTTTTCTCCCAACTTAACCCAACAACCTGCCTTTTAGATCCTACTCCCACATCGCTTTTAAGAACATTTTATGGTTTCTCTGAGTGTGAGCTTTTAAATATCATAAATTGCTCTCTTCAGACGGGTGTTTTCCCTGCTACCTGTAAAACGGTGGTCAAGTTTGCTACACAATTAAGTTCCACTTTTAACTTTTTAATAATCGATTCAGAATCCTCCAAGGCTGAATCGCAATAAATCAAAGAATCGATTTTTTTTCTCCCACCCCTAAAAGATACCTCTGTACAAGTCTATCATGACCTTCATTCTTTCAAACTCTGTGAAGAGCGCAATGATCCTTGCCTTGCCTTCTGGTCCTGGTTAACCTGTGTTCCCATTCAGGCTGCAGTAAACTGTTCTTGTTGAAGGACTTGTACTCTGGCCTTTTCCTGAACTGTGAGCTCATTTCTCTCTAGCTCTTCATTAAGATTTCTGTAGCACATACACACAAGCACACACATGCTGTATGTACATACATGTCAAACACTTCTTTACTGCTGATTGCTCCTACGTAAAACTTAGCCTGTCTAAACTGGGAATTAAAAGGCAGCACATCATGAGATACAGCCTTATAGCTCACAAAGAAATTCATATACTACAGATAAAAAGATATTATCACACATTGGTTCAGATGACACTATTACTATTATTTATGTGTATATGTATATTATATATTATATGTATATTATATGTACTCACGTGGATCCAGCACATGGTAGTAGTATTCATGTTAATGTTTAGTTCTCTCTGCAAAGTCAACTCAGGCTCTTTTGATTCCGCAAAGAAAATAAAGAAGCTCTGTTGGATTCAAGACTCCGCTGTTTCTTGTCGTAGTTATTTGACTCAACGTTTATTATTTACCTGAAATCAGTTTAGACACTTAGAAATCTAGAAAAGCAAGAAAGAGTCACGTAAAGACTTTAAATCTATGACGAGTGATTCCGGTCCTTGGACCAGGTCCGGTTTTCCCACGTCACCGCTCCTAGTGTGTTTCCGATTGAGATATTAGTTTGGTTGTAAAAAGCCGTTCCCCTCACTCCATTGGAGGACAAACTTGCTTGGCAGTGAAGTACTTTTTTTCTTTTTAAGCAAAATCCAACACGCCAGAGATGCGGCATGGTGCCGGAAAACTTTAAGCCCTATAACTAGTTGAGAAAGTAAAGAACAATCGACCCTTTAATGGTAACCATAGTGATGTTGTGGCCCTGGCTTAGGAATGGGAACCGAATGTCGGTTCCAGAAGAACATGTCGGTTCTGCTTATCGGTTCAGTTTCAGACACATGTAGCATACCGTCAACACATCAAACAAACAAGAATCCGGTCCACACACATCATTTGAATGCAACAATGTTTTTTTTCTCCCGACACCTAGCGCAGTTTCACATACTTGAGATCAATTCTGTAAGCACACAGTGAGCAACAGTTTCCTCCTTAAACAGCTAGTTAGAGATAATCAGGGATGCAAACAAGCTTTTTTTATGACATTGAGTGTCACGACCAACGTGCTCTGATAATAATAACATATAAACCTAAGTGACTGTTGCGCACAGACATTTGTTTATATTCTGGATGGCCAATCCGCCGCTGTAATTGACACGCGCATCAGCCAATGAATACTGATGTGTGCGATTTCTTTTCATGGTAAGTGGCGATCACCCAAGGTAAGGATATTCTATTATTTGGGAGGTTTCCAGTTTCATTGACCATATGCCTATTCTATGGGTCTTTTTGTAACTTTTAGCCTGATAGAGTTTCACCTGTAAAAGGCATTTAGGATCACTTTAGTTGGCTCTGCATTGAAAAGGTTCAAATACGCTCATTATTTTTTAACATTTTTCTATAATGCTTACCCATTTTTCACCCATGTAAAGATGTTAGTGTTAATATCTGGGAATGTGCAAGTTCCAGATTAGTTCAGGCAGTTCAATTTGAAAATCGGCTGGAGCTCCCTGACAGGTAATTCTGACGGTAGTTTCTGTTTTTTAATCAATGCAACCTCGAAACAAAATGATGTTCCTTGATAATAGCCGTCATTCTGTTTCTGCTTCATGGCTTTGCTGGGTGGTGGTGGTGGTAACGTTAAACCTACAGTACAGTAGGGTCACATTAAGGCTAAACGTATGGTACATTAACATTAAGCCTCACTTATAAAAGTAACGGATTACTGATGGGCATTATGGCTCAAAAAGTTGTTGTTTTTTTTAAGGACGTCGTGGCAGACATTTCTGTCCCAATCAACACGTAGGATATTTTTCATGTTAGTACATAAACAGACTGCCTGTGAATTATCCAAATGTGGGATTTGTTGTACTCTGAATTTTGAATGTTGAAATCCAGCATCAATATGTAAATTATGCACCTGTCGACTGGATGCCTCTAGCATGGTTGACCTGTAGTCCAACACTCCGACAACCACATATTTTAGATAGATAGACCAGATATTTGTATATTTTTGCACCTTTCCTCTGTCCTGTCTCCCTTTGCCCAGTTGGTTATCAGCAGGAGGATCAAATGGCTTTGTGCACAACCTGGCGTCTGTTGACATGTGGTTGAATACTTGATGACTACTGATACTATTTGATAACTAGAGCAGGAGACAGCCAGCAGAAAGATTTGCTTCATAATTTTGCATGACAAAGGTTTATCAAAGGAATAGCGATTTGCCTTTCAAAGGGTGAGAGCGTCAGCATTACATTGTTGTGTGGCGTTATGCACAAATTCAACAAGATATAATAAAGAGATAAGCTTTCATGACTGAATGGAAGCAGAAGCTCAGGTGTGACAATTTCAACGCAATCACAAACATGTGGGTATGTGTTGGACATTTTAAGCAGATGGATCTTAAAGTGACAACCAAAGGATGAAAAAGGCTGAAGAAGGGAGCTGTACCTGTTCTGTTCTCCTACAAACTGCCTGTGCCTAGACCGAGTGTTGGGAAGTGTGGGAATGTTGCCTGTGGATTGAGAGTCCTGTCCCGGACTCAGACTCTGATCCCGTGATAGCACCACCTGATCAAGACTACTGCGCGGTCCCAGAGACAGGAGCAAGGGAAAATGACTCGAAGAAAACGATGCTCTACGTTGAAAGATCAGAACGCTGGAGCAACAGGTGGAGAGGCTGCATCTCCACCAGCATTTCAGAATAGAGTGCCTGTCAGCCTCTGGCGACAGCAGGCATTTCTATACCAGGTTTGCATAAAAACCGGCATTTCATGGATTTTTGGAAGCTGATCGGACCTGCTGCTGGCCTCTGCCAGCTGCACAGTCCATCGCCCAACAATAGTAGGCAACAAATGATAACATGATGTGCGAAAAAATAGAAAACGGATACATTTGCATATGCATTTTCAAATGCCTGTAGAATTACAACCACATATGATACAGCAATAATTCTTTCTGTACATAAAACAGGAGGAGGTACACTTGCATATCATGCATTCATTGTGGCCCAGAGCCCTATTTATACCCACTAATTCATTTGGAGAGATCTGGTAAAAAGTGCCCAGAACAAAAACTATATAATCCATAGCACAGGGTATTTTTTCATCCGATACGTCTTCACAACCCTTCCTACGTTGATATATACATTATCACATCATCAGCGTGAACTGTTACATGGTTTTCTGTCTATTATTTCATTTGTGTTCATCTGTTCTGAAGTTTCAACACAATAACATCATCCTGCTGGAAATGTTTGAGGGAGCAGAAAGAGAACAGAAGTAGAGCTGTACACCAAGTCAATCCAGCATGGATTTGAGGGAAATGCACACAAACTGTTCTTACAGAGACAGCGGGGATCCGCAGGTTGGCCCCGAGCATGCTGTTAAGATTGGAGAAGGTGCTCCAGGCGACGTAGTCTCCCTGAGAACTGGTCGCTGCCACCAGGAGAGTCTGGTACTGGAACCTGACAACTGGCTGCTCCTCATAGGTGCTTCGCTTGATCCAGAAACCTGAAACAAGGATTATTTATTTATTTTATTACAATTAATTTTACTCTGAAATTAGATTCAGAAGTTCAAATTGTGGTTGACAGCTTTGGGAAAACACACATCTTATAGCATGTGTCAAACTCAAGGCTCACGGGCCAAATCTGGCCCGCCACTTCTCTCTCTCTGTCCTTCATTTAATCTGGCCAGCGAGAGCGTGCAAAATCATGATTTAGAAAACGTTTGCAAGCAGTAGTAGTAGTTTTTTGTGAAAACTAGTAATTTTTGTAAATTATGCTTTTTTTTTCAAAAAAATTTGCAATTTCAATTATAGCTGCTGAAATGTTTGGTTAAAATTTTGAGACATTTTGATCAGACAATAAAAGGGCTTAATTGTTACAATTATTATTTTTTTTTATAAAATATGCTATATCTTCATTTTTCTCTTTTTCCCAAAAGTCAACTTTATTAAATATGTGATTTTACAAGAAAAAAAGCTGTAATTTTAGTTCAAAAGTCTCAATTTTATGAAAATGCAAAATTTACCATTTATCAACAAAATGATTTTCTTTTTATGAAATGAAAAGAAATTAGTTTTTTAAGATTTATGAGTACACAAGAATTTGGGATTTTAATATATAAGTTTGTGAAATTTGAGATTTTACGTCTAAAAATTCATTTTTTTTTTTAAATTTTACATCTGAGTCTAGGAACAAGCGGGAAATCTTATAACATAGGTGTATGAGAAAATGAATGGTAACCATGGTGATGATGTGGCCCAGGATGACATAGTTTGACACCTCTGATTTATAGGAACTTTAAGAAAAGTGGCCACTTTTCCACTTTGATAGTTTATGGTTCAGGCTTAGCTGCCATGAACCATCTATTCCTTATATCTTCATCGGCCAACCTAAAGGAAGACGTTTCAGTGACCTGCCATCATCTCCAACACATGGAGCAGGCTGGTGGCTACATTGTGTCCTCCACAGATGCACCACGTCTGGATAAGAGAGCAGACGACCAGCTCTCTTTTCATCCTCACTTTCATTTCACGGATGCCTTTAATATAATTTAGACGCTGGCACAAGTGAAGAGAGCCAGAAATCAGATTCTTCTCTTCATTTGTTCCAGGCCTGCGCTGGACGCTGTGGGCAGAGACCAGGAAAGTTTGTTCCAGCACATTCCATGTGGTGTTGCTGTGACAGCTCCGGGTCCACTTCAGAGTACTTTCACAACATTTCTATCAGAGTCCAGAGTGTTGTCCACAGTGGAAGTCTACATGGTCCACGTGTTGTCCTCGTGCACGCTGATTGGCTCAGAAAGACTTCACCGTGGCAACCTCTGTGTGAATGGGTGATGTCTGTTTATGTGGATTCTGTCAGCAGTAAAAGGCCAAAGGTCTTTCCACTGATCTTCGCTGGAAAGTTTCTATTTTCCTTCACTGATTCAGATTCTCTCCTGGTTACCAACAACCTCACTGCAGGGCCGCTTCTAGCCACTTTGGTGCCCTGGGCGAGATTATGTCATCAGACCTGCTGTTAAAAGTTCACACCGGACTCCCTGTTTCTCAGAATAAATTTAAACTTCATTCTACCACAGAACTACAGGAACGGTAGAAGAAGAAGATGACCCATCTTTATTAGTATATTGACAGAATCTGGGCTCCTGGGAACCTATGCCAGAATCCTGTTTCCATCTGCAGGTAGTTTACCAACTTCCTGATGGACCAGAGGCAGCATGCTCAGCTGGAGAAGAACATCTCAGACATCTGGACCATCAGCACCAGCACCCCTCAGTGTTGTGGACTTTCCCTCTGCTCTTCTCAATGAACACAAACTGCTGCACCTCCAGCATCAGTCTGAAACTGCTCAGGTTTGCAGATGACACCACCCTCATCAGGCTTATCTCAGACCAAGATGAGTCCTACAGGAGGGAGGTGGATCTGCTGGCATCCTGGTGCAGCAGCAACAACCTGGAGCTCAACACCCAGAAGACAGTGGAGATGATCGTAGACTTCAGGAGAGTCAGGGCGCCACCATCCCCCTTTGCCCTCATGGACTCTTCTGTCTCCATTGTGGACTCCTTCCTCTTCCTGGACACCACCATCACCCACGACCTCAAGTGGGAGCCAACCATCAGCTCCCTCATCAAAAAGGTCCAGCAGACAATGTTCTTCCTGCAGCAGCTGAGGAAACTCAAGATGCTGACTAAGATGATGATGCATTTCTAGCCATCATGGAGTCCATCTTCACCTCCTCTGTCATCGTGTGGTACGCTGGGACCTCCTGCAAGCCCATTCTGCTCACTGCTGAGAAGGTGATGGGATGCAACCTCCCATCTCTACAGGACCTGTGGGTCTCAAGGACTTTAGGACATGTAGGTCGGTTCGTGGCTGACCCTACTCACCCTGGACAAGTCTGTCCAACCCCCTCCCCTCCAGCAGGAGGCTACGGTCCATCTGGACCAGAACCTCCCACCACTAGAACATCTT
>JBAMYA010044583.1:0-12360 GCA_037176975.1 Arrhamphus sclerolepis
TAATTTAATTAATTATTGATTATTTATATGTTTTATGGAATGATTTTATTTGCCTCTTGTGATTTTATGTAGCTGTAAAGCTCTTTGAATTACCTTGTGTATGAATTGTGCTCTAGAAATAAACTTGCCTTAGACCGCTGCCCCCACGACCCGAACCTGGATTAGAGGAAGAAGATGATGATGATGATGATGTGTTTGATTTCATTCTGACAGTTCCATTGGTCCACTACGACCTGTTTGTAATTTCATTGGTCTGATGTGACGATGCTTAATGTTTTCACAGCATGAAGCTCGTTAGTCCATAAAAATCCATAAATTTGCCGTGTCCTTGTTTAGGCTGCAGTGTTCAAAGCGTGGGAAAAAAGTAGCGGCTCATTAATTAGGTACAACACAATTATAATTAGGTATAGAAGTATATATACAACACAGTTATAATTAGGTATACAATTATAATATATATACCACACAATTATAATTAGGTATACAAATATATATACAGTACAATTATAATTTGAAAGTCACAATTATATGACGTTGTGTGTCACATAATTGTGATTGGAAACTTTATATATAAAATCACCTTTAAAATCACCCAGGTTGTCTCTGTATCACTAACCTGTCCTGGTCCTGGTCCAGGTTCTCTCTGCGTCACTAACCTGTCCTGGTCCAAGTTGTCTCTGCGTCACTAACCTGTCCTGGTCCTTGTTCAGGTTGTCTCTGTGTCACTAACCTGTATTGGTACTGGTCCAGGTTGTCTCTGTGTCACTAACCTGTCCTAGTCCAGGTCCAGGTTGTCTCTGTGTCACTGACCTGTCTTGGTCCTGGTCCAGGTTGTCCCTGTGTGACCTAGCTGGATCAGAGCGCTGCTCCAGGACTCAGAACCATGGAGAGCGACTGAAGGAGGCTGGGAACATCAACAGTTCTCTACTGACGCTTGGCAAGTGTATCAGCGCCCTGAGGACCAATCAGAACACCAAGTAGGACGCCCCCTCTGTCCACCCTATGTCCTCCTGTCTGTCCTCCCTCTGTCCTCCTGTCTCTCCTCCCTCTGTACTCCTTCTGTCTGTCCCCTGTCTCTGTCCTCTATCTCTCTCCCCTGTCTGTCCTCTGTCTGTGCTTCTGTTCTCCTGTCTCTCCACTCTCTGTCCCCCATCTGTCCTCCTGTCTCTTCACCCTCTGTCCCCTGTCTCTGTCCTTCTGTCTGTCTTCTATCTTTCTCCCCTGTCTGTATTTCTGTCCTCTATCTGTCCAACCTCTGTCCTCCCTCTGCTCCACAGTGTCTTCGTCCCCCCACCCCTCTGGTCTCCATCTTCTCTACAGGTTCCAACACCATGTCCCCTTCAGGGAGTCCAAACTGACCCACTTCCTGCAGTTCTTCTTCTGTGGTGCTGGACGTGTCTCCATGGTGGTCAACATCAGTCAGAGCTCATCCTACTTCGATGAGACGCTCAATGTTCTTAAGTTCTCCGCCCTTGCTCAGAAGGTGGACACACCCACTTCCTTTTCCCAGTTCTGAGACTGATTCCTGTTCTCAGTTCTGAGACTGGTTCCTAGTGCAGTTAGTCAAGCAGACCTGGTCTTTACTGACTGACTGGAGCTCATCTGTCCAGGTGGTGGTGCTGAACGCGCGGCCCCCAGTCCTGGACGTAGACGCTGGTGCCCACAAGTCTGCCATGGAGCTGTCAATCATCATCAACGAGGCTGACCGGCGCAGAAACGTTTCAGGAAGGGGCAGGAAAAGCTCGCTGGTTGCCTGGGAGACGACCCTGGAGGACGTGCTGGAGGACGAGGGCGATGAGGAGGAGCACGAGGACACTGAGATGGAGGGAACGGTGCTGGAGGCTGCAGAAGAGGAGGAGCAGAAGGTAACGGCTGCTTTCAGTGTTGATCATCTTTGTCAACCGTATGTAACCATGGGTAACCGTCTAATTGTGGGTTTCTGATCTCTCTGTGTCAGGAGTCCAACAGCGATGCAGCACTCCGGTTGGTTCTGGAGGCTCAGATCAGAGAAGAAGTCAGCGCTGAGTTCATGGAGCTCATCAACAAGATGGAGAAGGACTACAGGTAACGTGTGACTAGAGGAAACACGTGACCTGTACAGGTGTGACTAGAGGAAACACGTGACCTGTACAGATTTGACTAAAGGAAACACGTGACCTGTACAGGTGTGACTAGAGGAAACACGTGACCTGTACAGGTGTGACTAGAGGAAACACGTGACCTGTACAGATGTGACTAGAGGAAACACGTGACCTGTACAGGTGTGACTAGAGGAAACATGTGACCTGTACAGGTGTGACAAGAGGAAACACGTAACCTGTACAGATTTGACTACAGGAAACGTGACCTGTACACGTGTGACTAGAGGAAACATGTGACCTCACTTCCTGTGTGACAGTGAGCGACTGCAGAAGGAGAGGGAGCTCCTGGAGGAGCGAGCCGACAGGAGGGTGGAGATCCTGAAGAACCTGGTCTGCAGGACGGTGGAGCTGCCGACTGACGGCAGCAAGGTGATGAACAGCCACGCTGATTGATCACTGATCAATACCACTGATCACGATCACTGATCACTGACGCTCTCATGTGATTGGCTGACAGGAGCAGCAGGCGGCCACGTTGGAGGGAATCATCAGCTCCATGACTGAAGACTTGCAGAAGATCAGAGAAGACGCTCAGAATGTCCACCACCACCTGTCTGGACAGAACCAGGCTGCAGGTAAATACACACCTGGTCCAGTTCAGGACCATAACCAGCCCGGGACAGTCGCTCAGTGGTAGGTTGGTGGTTCGAGCCCTAGTTCCTCCTGTGTCCACCAAAGTGTCCTTGGGCAGGACACCGAAGCCCCGATTGCTCCCAGTTGTTTGGCAGCTCTGTGGGTGAATGTCTGCAGCTTTGGCAGTTGTAACAGTTGTAGTTTTACAGTTGTAAAGCTCTAAGACATTTACCATTTTCCAGGCTGCAGGTAAACACACACCTGGTCCTCTTCTGGACCAGAACCCAGAACCACAACCCAGAACCAAGCTGCACATAAACACACACACACACACTTGGGTGCTCATTTATAAAACTCTCCTCAGAATCCCTACTAAAAGTTACCGTGCGCCAAAAAGTATTATATATATATGTATATATATATGTATAGTGTATATATATTATAAAAGTCGTGTGTGGGCACAGATGCAGCAGCTTCCCCTTCATAAATCACACTTCTGGAAGTTTGCACAGGTGAATTTGGCTCATGCCCCGCCCCCTGCACACCCACATTCTACCATAAATGGTTGATGAAGAACCTTCTGAATGTCAATGTTTATGTAAAGGAGCCAGCTGATCAATGTTACTGGTCAACAGTGGTAACCATAGAAACCAGCAACCACGCCCCAAACGCAGCGTCCTGAGGAGGACGGATGCTGAGGACTGATGTTCTGGAAAATCAGAGAGAAACTATTGATGAACTGGAAAAAAAAAGTCTTGAATAATTAGTGTGGCGTTATGTCTGATGTGTCAAACGCATTTTAAAAAAGCTTAGAGTGAACCTTAATCCTGTTTTAAATGTCTCATGACGTCCTCATGGAGCTGTGCTCTGTGGTGAAATTCCTCCTGAGACTCCAGAGGTCTCATTTATAAAACATTGTAGGATCTAAGTGGACATTGCTGCAAATGTCCTTTTAATGACCTGTTCTCCCAGTCTGATGTATGGACTGGTCCCATTAGCAACCATCCAGGAGGCAGCATTACTGCGCTTAGTGCTGCTGTGATGTCGCAGACCTATGGATGATGTCCCAGACCGATGGATGATGTTGTTCCTGAAAGTAGCTTCAGGGAGAGAATTAATTAATTGTTAATTGTGTTAAACACATACCTGTCAGCTAATTCACCAGGAACCCAGAGTGGTTCACACCTGCACAGGGATGGTGTGGTTCTGGTGGGTCAGTATCTCCAGTACTGGACCCAGTTCAGCACATAGATCCAAGAGTAAAGCTCTAGGGAGTCTAGATCAGCATATCAGCCAGTCATCATCATGGTCCAGGACATCTTCATGCTCTCTGAAAACTCTCTCCATGCCAATCCTGCCACTGGTTCAGTCTTCCAGCAGTTCCAGCATCCATTGAAGCGTTACGCACAAGTGTCACTGCAGTCTCTATATGTTACACTAATTGCTACACATCTTGTCAAAATTAAAGAACCAATGAGTGCCATCGCTATATTATTAGCAGATGTCGGTGTGTACATCCTGCCTTTAACTCTTAAATGAGAGCTTATAGAACGTACGGCTCCATTCAGGAGCACGTCTATAATATTCCAGGCCTCTGTGTTTATGACTACAAGGGTCCACAAGTCTGATATGAAGGTTAAATACACGAGGTGGCTCCATTCACCATCTCACCAGCTGCACTGCCAGTTTCCTCCGTCTCCCAAATGTCTGGGCGCAAGCGTCAGAGTTTGCGTACAGTTACACACATTCCACCGTCATTTTTTTATTTTTTTTTTAAATCACAACTTTTGCATAGAAAGTGGCGTGCGCCATTTTCAGGCCCTGTTTTGTATGTATGCAAGCTTTATGAATGAGCACCCTGGTCTTGAACTCTGCTCCTGGTCCAGAGCTTTTTGACCTACAGACCACAGGTGGTGAGGACTGGAAAGCACACCTCCAGTCCAGTCAACGCCCCCCAAAGCTGCGTCCCGAGTCCTCTGCTGTACTTCCTCTCCCCTCCAACATCACCCTCAAGTTCGCAGAAGATGCACTGGTAGTACCTGATCTCCAACAGCAGGGAGTCACTGTCAGCTGTGCTGAACGCATCATCATGTCAACACTGCCCCCCCACAGTCTCGCTGCTCCACACACACATCAAATAAACCTACTTGAATTACATTACATGTACAAATGTATATTTTATGTATATACTTTGTTAAACAAAAAATCTTCTCTTGTTTTATTTGTTCTAAGCTTATGCACAATTGGCACAGGAGTGTTGTTGTATCTTCAGGTCACTGTGGGTGGACGTACGTGCACACATGAAACATCTGAATCTTAACTCTCACAGTTAAACTGCTCTGTACCTGTCGAATGTCTGCAGGTAGATTGTGGAGAAGCTCCGCCCTCAGCTCCTCTTCCACAGCACCCTCTCCTGATTGGCTGAGAGACGACGGGAAGTCGTTGACGGCAGACAGACCTGGGACATCTGAGACGTCTGTCCTCCACTGCGAGACGTTGAGTCCTGGGAGGACATATGGTAACCCATCTAGACACCATGGACCTGGAGGAGGAGTCACAGATTTAGCTACAAGAAGGTGGGAGGAGTCAGATTTATCTACCAGGAGGTGGGAGGAGTCACAGATTCATTAGTGCGTAAGCGTTCAACTCTGAACGTCCAGCTTTGATGCTAAGAAGTGAAACTCTATCAATGATCTGAAAAAAGCGTTCAGCTAAGCAGTCTCTCAGCTGGTGGACAAGCTGAACAGATGGCAGCTACGTGAAGGTGCTGGAGGTCACTTCTTCAACTCTTAAATGCACTCTGGAACTTTTATTTTGGGTGAAAAATATGTTTGTATTGTTCTATTAGGTGAAATGTGTAAATTCTGTGTTCTGGCCTTGTCGCTTGTTAAAATAAGCATTTAACTAAGATAAATATACTGTTTGGCTTTTCTACCTAATTTAAGTAAAAACAATAGCAAAATCCCTTTTATAAGTCTTACTTAAAATTGATAAAATACAAAAAATTAGCATAAAAACCTTAATTTAAAGAACTTGATATACTCACCTTTTACCTGGATTAAATGTACTAACATTAACTTGTTGAAATACTAACCTTTTTGTAACATTTTAGTAACTTGCCTGTAGTTTTTCACCTGGTTCACACGTCACAACTGCTCAAATAAAACGAACTGAGTGAAATCTGAAGTCTGGTCCTAGACCTTCAAGCGTGGACACCTCACGGCCACTAAAACACCTGACAGTGAAGACCACACTATAGTCCGCCACAAAGAGGGAGAAGACTCCACCTGGAGGCCTGGAAGAAATAATCCGCCGTCTGTCCGTCCAACAGTCAAGAGGGAGCAACATGGCTGAGTCCAAGTCACTCGAAGACTTGGAAATGGTGTGAACCACAGTAGAAAGAGAATTTTCCAGACTCACCAATCATATACTGAGGACCCATATGGACATGTCTGTAGGGGAGCTAGAACAGAACTTGAAAAGCAGCAGAGGGATCCAAAGTGATGGAGACACATGAGGAGACTGTGGACATTGCGCAGTGCAAAGCAGCAGATTCAGAGGACAGACCCGAACTAAGCGACCAGCAGAGAACTGACTCTGAGAAGACGGAAAAGGAATGTGAGCAGAAGCTGAAGGAAGCAAAGCACCTGATCCAAGAGAGAAACAAGACTTCAATCGTTGCCTGATGGAGCTCGAGATCTACCTTCCCAAGCTGGTGTCGGGGAAGGTCGATCTGATACGAGCAGCAAGTATCAAAGAGGACACCAGAAGACAAGAGCTTAAAGCCACAGCCCTACCAAGGTTCACAGGCTGCCAGTGTGACTTCTACAGATGGAAGGAAGAGTGGGAGGCTCTGCAGAAGCAAGATGAACCGTCAAGGTCCAGAGAGGTAAAGTAATTTCAACTGCTTGATAGCCTCAACGAACGGGTGGCCAAAGGTCGATGCCTGTCAACTTATACCACAGCGGACAAGATCTTCAGAGTCCTGGAGAACCGCTATGGGAACCAAGCCACCATCGCCATAGAGGTCGTTGAAGAGCTGCAGGCCATCCCACCTGTCCGTGGTAACCAGCCAAGGAGAATCATAGAGCTCATCCAAGCAGTTGAAAAGGCCCTTTATGATTTACATGAACTGAATAATGCAGATGCCATCAAGGACCCATTAGTAACAAAATCCATCGAAAGCAAGCTCCCAGAGACCCTGAAGAAAGACTAGCTTACCTATGCAGAAAAATGCTGTGAACACTCGGAACTGCTTCGACAAGCTCCTCACATACCTGTAATCCCAAGAATCCATCTATGAGCAGTTAAGAGCTGCTGAGAGACTTAGACCCTGCCAAGGAGAAGACCGAGCCTCAGACAAAGTACGTCAGAACAAAGACCTCCAAGCCCAACAGTGAATCAGCATCTGCATCATCTGTGGGGACCCAAAGCACAAAAGAAAACTCCACATTTGCATAAGGTTCAGAACAACCACAAAGAGGGACGTAGTGCAGCAGCTTGGAGCCTGCAAGAGCTGCCTCGAAATCCACAACAACGAACCCTGCAGGAAAACTGCTTACCTGCGTGGGAATCCAGAATCTCTACCTTCTCTGTCCCTTGCCCAGACTCCTGACCCAACGACCCAAATCTGGTCCAGTGAGAACCGAGGGGAGAAGATACACTGAGGCCCAAGATGAATTCCTCTCCAAACGTCCACCTGAGTTAACGCAGCGGTGTCGTGATGTCTTCTGCAACATCACATCCCGAGCATGCAACTCCACTGCAGCTGAAAGAAACCTTCTGGAGGAGACTTGTCTGCACAAGTACCCTGTGATTCTGATGCTCCTCGATGTTACCGCCAACGACGGGCAAAGAATTGGGACCCTCATTGACCTGCCTTCCAAACACGCATAAAGCTGCAAGTAAGCTGAACCTTCGAAGTGAAGACGTCACACTTGTCGTCCAAGGCGTCGATGGGATGAACGTGTCCATTGCAACCAAACAGTACCTTATCAAGATTCATGTCACACTTCAAGGGGGACCCCGAAGTATCATCAACTAATCTGCTATGGATCGAGAGCTCACTGAAGATACAACTTCCTCCCAGTATCCTGACCATCTTGGGATCTGGACCAATACAGCTACCAGCAGCAGAGACTTCCTCAAGTGGTGGGAATTGGAAAGTATTGGAGCCGCCAGGGGGGGGAAAAGAAATGACGCTTGCAGAAGAAAAGGAGATGGAGATTGTGAGAAATGGACTGACGTATGTGACCGGAGATGACCATAGCACTGGACCACACAGGCACACCAAGGATCCATGGTCCGAAGATCCAGTAATCTTACAAAACAACAAAAAAAGCAGTTGAGGCAACATTCCCCAGAACCAAGGAACAATTGTCAAAAGAACCTTCCTTTCTGATCTCCCGCAGCAGCAGCGTCAGGGTTACCAGTGTCCTGGACCAGGTCCTGGTTCTGGACACGGTTCAACAGGACTTTTAAAACTAAAATAAAACAGCCAACAGACACATTTAATCTAATATACAACTTTTTAATTCCAGGTTACTCTTCATGACGGACACCCCTATACAGCAAAGCTGTAGGATGCTTCTCTAATGGATACAAGGGGGTGGAGCATAGTGTCTGGCTCCGC
This sequence comes from Arrhamphus sclerolepis, assembly GCA_037176975.1. Taxonomy (NCBI): domain Eukaryota; kingdom Metazoa; phylum Chordata; class Actinopteri; order Beloniformes; family Hemiramphidae; genus Arrhamphus; species Arrhamphus sclerolepis. Next base: position 8,347 of record JBAMYA010044583.1, read on the forward strand.
CTCCTGAAACAGCTGAACACAAAGACCTCCAGATGAAGCAGAACTTACTGGAGAGAAGCACCACAGGAACCAGAACCAGAATCAGGACTAGTCTGAGAGGACCCCTGCAGACAGGAAACATCATATCAATTCCTGTCTACTCCAGTTTAACACTGACTAGTCAGCTGCTGGGTCGTCATGGCCTGTCCCAGTCCCCCTGCCCATCCCCCCAATCTGCCAGCCGCCCCCATCCCCCCTACTGATCAGTCGTCCCCGTCCCCCCAATTCACCAGCCGCCTCTGTCCCCCCTACTGATCAGTCGTCCCAGTCTCCCCACCCACCAGTCGTCCCTGTTGCCCCTACCCACCAATCATCTCCGTCCCCCCACCGACCAGTCGTCCCACCGACCAGTCATCCCCATCCCCCCAATCCACCAGTTGTCCCAGTCTTCCCTATCCACCAGTCGCCCCCGTCCCCCCTACCCAGCAGTCGTCCCCGTCCCCGCTCCCCCCACCAACCAGTCGTCTCCCCTATCCACTAGTCTACCCCGTCCATCTACTGGACTCACTTGGTCAGATGGGAGCCAGCGGTCACATGACACCATCGTCTCCAGATCCACCTGAAGGCCTTCGCGGCGGTCTGACCTGTAGAGGAACAGATGACCAGAGAGGTGTTCAGGTGCAGGAGTGGAGCTGGGAAACGACACTAACGAAGGCTGGAAACGACGCTAACAAGATGCAGAGAAGGAACCGTCAGAACCCAGACATGCTTCACTTCAGAACTTTTATGTAAAATCCTTAAAACCTGGTTTATAATTCTAAAAGTCAGATCAGAAAGTCTGATCAAAAACAACCTCAGATGAACAACAGAACTTAAAGAAGAATGTTACCAAAACTTTATAGGTCACAGCCAGAACATTGTTGGAACTTTGCCTGGAACCAGAAGACTGGACCAGACTACCAGACCAGACCAGTCCAGTTTGGAAGGTTTCCAGGAAAGAACATGGAAGCAGCATGAAGTCCACATCTGAACCTCAGGACTCAGACTGATGAGGTCCCCTGGAAAACTAAGTTATTCATCTGTGGTGGTTTGGGGTGTCAGACCGAACCAGTTCTCTGCATCTCACTTCTACTGAACCAGCAACAACGCGACTGATCTCCACCACCAAAGCAGAAAACACGGTTAGGTGGACCTGCTGGACCTGCAACTGGACCTGCAGAGCGTCCGGTGGTCCTGGTAAGACGCCACAGAGCTGCAGCTGCTCTCTGAGACAGACGGAGGAGCATCCAGGCTGGAGAAAGACCACAACATCTGTCACAGCTTGGCCCCAGGTCTCCATCCAATCAGGAGGAGCTCCACCCCCACTGTTGCTTCAGCCAATCAGAGCCAACTCTGACAGCCGTGTTTCTGCCACCACATGGGTAACATCTCGGGAATGTTTTATTCTTAAATGACGTTGTTGTAAAAATGTTAAACTTGTGATTTTACAACAATTTTTTCATAAAGATTAGTTTTTATCTAATTTTAAATTTATTTATTTGTAATTTTAAAATGAAAAATCACAACTTTGGCTTTAAAACCACTTTCCTACACGCACATACATACATACACATATATATGTGTGTGTGTGTGTGTATTTCTGAGTATTTGCAGACAGCTGAAGCTTGGAGGTAAAAATAATAATTCTTCAGTAAAAACCGCTCCAGTTGGTTCCCTGTCTGAACCTCCTAACCAGTCAGAGTGGAGCTCCTCAACATCTGCAGCTCAGTCACTCATGAACCTGTGAACACAGCAGCGCTGAACAGGAAGCCCCCCAAGCAGGAGACCACCGAGGAAGAGGAGGATGACGAACTGGAGGACGAAGAGCGGGAGGACGAAGAATTGGAGGTCCCAGAGAGCTGCTTCTCCTTACAGTCATCACCTGTTGGTGTCAACTCTAATTAGCTCACAACACAAAACCCTTAGAGGAAGCCCTCCTGGACATGGAACAGGACTCCTCTGACCTCAGAGAAATCCCTCCTGGACTTGGACCAGGACTCCTCTGAGCACAGAAGAGGACCAGGACTCCTCAAAATTGCACATTTTGTTATGAAATCATGACATCAGGAATACTCCTGGAACGCTCCTGGAACATCCCAGAAACATTCTAGAAACCCTCCTGGAACATCCCTGGAATGTTCCTGGAACGCTCCTGGAACATCCCTGGAATGCTCCTTGGAACACAAGTGGAATATCCCAGGAGCGCTCCTGGAACATTCCAGAAACCTTTCGGGAACACTGCAGGAATATTTGGCTCAACTTCAAAGTACACTTTAGACTCTGACACTGAATACTTCTGCTCTGAACACTCACACAGAGACTCGTCAGGATGAAGCACCTCCGGGCTCTCATCCAGTTTCTCCTTCATTTTCCCCTTCTTCTGGTCCATGACTCCACAGGCGCTGGATGGAGCTGCAACAGAACAAAAGCAGAGTCAAGACTGACTGAAAGAGACAGACGTCGTCGTCCTCAGAGCCCAGGATTGCTGCAGGATTTGCATGTTGCTATGGAAATGCCGGCTGCAGGGTGCAGCCTGTTAGTAAACCAAAACTTTCACCTTCTCAGGTGGACTGACTTTCACCTTCTCATCTGTCCACCTGCTGCACCTGCCAGGTGTGTGTTCCCAGCACATCTGGATGATCCCGACCAGAGTCAACACATCTGGAGCAGCTGTCTCCAGGACAGAAGTTCAGATTTAAATAAGGACGCTGCTGAAATGACCAGAAACACCAACATCTGAAATCTGACGGTTTCATCTGGGCAGAGACGGGACAAGACAGACGACGGAGACAAAGACGGGACAGAAGACAGAGATGAGGACGGGGATGAAGAAGGAACAGAGGACAAGGCAAAGAGGGGACAGAGGGCGGAGACGAAGAAGAGACAGAAGATGAGACGAAGAGGGGACAGAGGACTGGGACGAAGGGACAGAGGACTGGGATGAAGATGGAGATGAAGATGGGACAGAGGACTGAGACAAAGAAGGGACAAAGGACTGGTACGAAGACGAAGAAGTGACAGAGGACTGGGACGAAGATGGAGACAAAGACGGGACAGAGGACTGAGATGAGGAAGGGACAGAGGGCGAAGACGAAGACAAACCCTCAGAATCCAGTTTGGCTCTCGTCATCACCCCTATCAGCTAGCCATGCAAGGCCAGCAGGAGCTAATGTTAGCATACTTATCCCTAGCTTCATATTAGAGCGCTTTGGTGGCTAATGTTAGCACACATTAGCATACTTAGCTCCTCTGTGGCTAATGTTAGAATACATTAGCATACTTAGCTCCTCTGTGGCTAATGTTAGCATACATTAGCATACTTAGCACCTTGGTGCTAAATCACTCAGATTTGTCTTTGAAGTTGTCTCAGACAATAGAATTGAGGGCCTTTCACTGCAGGTGTGTTACAGCAGGCGATATCCAATCAGAATGAAGCAGTGTCTCTGGTGGAGATGACCACCTGCAGTTTGTTTTTAATCAACGCCTTTTTTTAATATACATTAGAAGAAAAAAACTGTTCAATTTTAAACATAGAACATTAAATCAGAATCCCGCCCCTGACTGGACCATTACACAAAAACAAAAATAAACAAAACTGATGGTCATGAGCCGCTGCGTAGCCTAGTGGTTAAAGCAGGCGGCCCATGTACAGAGGCTCTGTCCTCATGCAGCGGTCACAGGATCGACTCCCACCCCGTTACCCTTTGCTGCATGTCTCCCCCATTTTCTCCGCCCCACAATCCTGTCTCTCCTGACTGTCAATAAAAGGCCACTAGTGCCAAAAAAACCCAACTAATGCTTAGATAGTAATGATTGCAGCTGCCATGGCTTTAAAGGAAATAAATGGTTGTCACATGGTATAAAATCTTCTGAAATCTGTGTGGAATTGTTGTTTTTGTGATCGCGTAAATGGGCCTATACACACACACACACACAACACAGATGTATGTGACCATGGGGGGGCTGGGCCACTGGGGTATGTGTCCCTGCTTTCAG
>JBAMYA010044584.1:0-12359 GCA_037176975.1 Arrhamphus sclerolepis
TTAAGGTGGAATAACTGAGGTGGAGAGCGGCTGCTTTAAGGTGGAATAACTGAGGTGGAGAGCGGCTGGTTGATGTCACAAAGTCAGGATTTAGGAAACGATGGACACAGATTTTACAACAAAGATTTGCTAAAATCTGTGAAAAAAGTTTGCTTTTTTATTTAAAAAAATTTTATTTTAAGTCATAAAGTTTAAATTATACAAAATTAGCAGTTTCATGACTTGTAAGTTTATGTTAAAATGTTGCAAGAAGCTGATATTTTTCCAGCAAAAAATTTTAAGTTTAAAAGTCAACAGTTTGTGACATGTATGATAAACAGTCTTGGTTGTCAACTTTTTTCTTTTTAAATTTGTGATTTTACATGAAAAAGTGTGCTTTTAACCATACAAGCTTCAAATTTAGTGAATTTGAATTTTATGCCCTTTAATGGTAACCATGGTGATGAAGTGGCCCAGGATGAAACAGAGTTTGATGGGAGACTTCCGGAGGACATGCTAAGTTCGACTGCTGTCAAAAATACCTTTAAACTCAAAAACTGTAACACGAAAACTCTGAAACACAAAACATGACAGGGGAGAAACAAAAAAGACGATGTGAGGCGCAGAGGGAAGTTAACAGTCCAATTAAAGCCCGCCAAAGACCAAATGCAGCCATGGCGATTTGCTAGCCAGCAAAGAAGGAGGCGACTCTTCAGACAACCATTATGGAACCATTAGCACAGTGTATCAGGCAAAACAACAAAACCACAGGTGTAAACACGGCAGCAGGAGAACAAAAGCTGGTCCTGTTTGCAGACGATGGGCTTGTTACCCTCTCAGACCCAACAGAATCTCTGCCAGAGTTTATGTTTAGTTTAGATGAATATATTTCATACTCAGGTTATAGATTAAATAAGAAAAAACTCATTTTCATTATGATCCCCCTCAATGTCTGCTCCAGATACCATCTATACTGGGACAGTTTTATAAAATATTTGGGAATTCTGCTGCCTTTAGACATGTCTAAACTAGAAGAAATTAATTCTACCCCCCTCAGAAAAGAAATAATAGGGGACATTAAAAGATGGAATATAACTCCTCATCTGAATATTGGTTCCGTATAAATTCTGTTAACATGAACATTCTACCAAAACTTTTATACCCATTTCATTTAACACCAGTAGAGATGTCAGATCTATATTTTCGAAAGTCGGACAAAATTCTTTCCAGATTTATATGGGCAGGGATGAAGCCAAGAATAAAATATAATATTTTACAATAACCAAAGGAGAAAGGAGGACTACCCCCTCCCCCGTCTGAGAAATTATTATAGAGCAGCTCAAATCCGACCGTTGGTGGGATGGTGCTCTCCAACTATTGATCGGAATGAAAGGAAACAGAGGTGGCTATGGGACGGGGATTACCAGTTAATCCCTTGGTTTGGGATCCCTCTTCAACCTCTTGGACCCCAACAACCCATTGATAATTGGCTCTTTGGGTGAAATAACTAAAAAATACCAGCTGAGGAGGGGAGCCGAAAGCTTTAAATGGTTTTCATACCATTCAGATTTCTTACCACGTATGCATGACACAATGTTCAAAAACTGGACAGAAAATGGACTTATGGCTTCCTGCACACTCTTAGATCAGGACGGTTCTGAGTATCCAGGACCTAAAAGAAAAATTTGGTCTTCTAAACCAAGGCTTTAGATATTTACAAATCAGAGATTTTATCAGCAAGACGTTCCTGGGAGTGAAGAAATTCTTAATATTTTTCTACAACAATGCTGCCCTCCGGAACATAATATCTAAACTAAACTCGGCTCTACAAAACCTTAAAATGATCAGACTTTAGAAATTAAGGAAAGATGGGAAGCAGAGGGAGGCCTCACACTCACACAAGAGGGATGGGAAGGGTTCTGTATACGGCAGTGGTCAGCGACAAGCTCCCCCTCCTGGAGGGAATTCAGCTGGAAAAGCGTTTCTCGATTCATTCGCTCTCCAGCACAGAAGACCAACTCTGACCAGACGGCCATTCTCACATCTTTTGGGACTGCTCCTCTGTGACTCCATTTTGGAGAGAGATTCTTGGAGTTATGGAGACAGTTTTTAAAAAGAAAATGTTTCTAAACTTCAAAGTCATGGATCTGTGTGATCTGGATGGACCTGAATATGCTAAGAGGGAAAAATACCTTTGACAGTGTTGCTAGTGGGGTGTAAAAAGGCTATGACCAGACAATGGCTTAAGACAAACCAAGAATACATGAGTGGATTGATGTAATTTACAATATACATCCATCCATCCATACATGTATGTATTTATGTATATATTATAAAGAGAATTGCATTTAAACTGAGGAACCAAGCTGATATTTTTGAAGAGAACTGGTCAAAATGGCTCAGCTATGTGTTAACTATAAGACCTGACTTCATATAGATCTCATAGATCGCACAGATAAGGTCAAGCTCTTTATGAACCCTTTATAAGGTACTCATTGAAAAATTAAAAATTTCAACCTCAGATTGTTATTTTAGGACATTACAAGAGTTAATTGCAATTGTAACATTTTTCAAAATTTTTTATTTTCATGTAGAAATTAAAGGTCAACGTAGTGACCATATTTGGTTCCTTGGCCCTTTGTGGTAAAATAACATCCAGGAAGAAAATAATATCTATAATATATAAGAAAACACATAAAGTGCAGGTATATATTTCAGAACAGGCAGAGATTATAATCTGTAAAGAGGAAAACAGCACTTTTCTTTTTTTCTGTTCAGTGTAGGTCGTCAGTCATATGTGGTCACCGAAAACTCCACTTCTGACTTTTCACAATAATGCCGTTTTTAGAAAGTTAAAACAGCAGAGCATTATACATGATCTAAATCCATACCAGAGAACATCATCATTAGAACTTCAGCAACATTTGCACATTTCTTGGTGGTATTTCATGAAGCAGTTACGCTCACTGTTCCAGCAGAGGTGGACCCTGCAGATCCTGCAGACCATGTATGACCTGTAAAGCCTCAGTTTTTTTAGAATTTGGTTAAAGTTCTCTCTGAAGCACTGTATAGGTTTCTAAAAACCTCAGGTAAAATTAATTAATCTGAACAATAAAAACAGGGAACAAAATAACTGTTTGTTAGGTCATAAACTGACAAAAATCATTCATATTCACTATTTATAGATTCAAAATGTCTGTCATCATGTTAAAATTATGTCTAAATCACTGTAAAGTCAAATTAAAACATAATTTCCAAATCTGTATAATCTTATCTGTTAAGGAAATGTTCTGAGTGCTTCTTGCTACCTGAACAGGGCAGATGTCCAAATGTGGTACTGCATTTTTCATGTCATAATTTCACACATTTCCCTCAGATCTCCACTAACAGCACTTATGTCATGACTCAGCACAACTATTCAACCATAAAATGTGTGAGTGGCATCAGTTTACCATGGTTAGATTTGTTTTAGCAATTTAATTTCCACCACGAGCAGAGCTCATGGAGCGTCTTTTTCCTCTGTCAGAAAAAGAGAAAGTTAGCCACATTCCTGGTCTCTGCTGATTGGCTAAAGGCTACGATGACATATACCGTGATGTAGGGGATCTTTGCCGATTATCTTGGTGAAGACCACATGTTTGTTGATCTCACTGACAGAGAGCACGAGGGGGAAATATAACATGTGAGGAAGTGATCAAATATCGTCACTTGTCCTATAAAGGGATAAGATAGAAATTTTTTTTGATTATTTCCCTGCTTTCAAGCTTATTCATAATCTTCCCCCCTGTCATTTTAGGTTCATGTTATGTTGTCATGTTATGCAAAAAATAAATAAAAAGTAAATAAAAAAAGAAAAGAAAGAAAGCTCCCAAGCAGCGTTCTTTAATCCAGGACCTCAGGGACCCCTGTCCTGCATGTTTCAGATGTTTCTTTGCTCAGTCACACCTGATTGGCTCGTCATCAAGGTCTCCAGTCTGTCAATGAGCCTCTAATTAGAGCCAGGTGTCTTTGAGCAGGAGGAGAAACCTGCAGGACTGTGGGTCCTGAGGACCAGCACTGAAGAACACTCTCATGGAATCTGTGATGAGGTTTTTTTTTTTAGACTCTGAAGCAGCAGAAAAACTATATTTAATGTCGTGCTGAATTTATCATGTGACTGAAATGCATCAGTGTCGTTTTTAGGAGCTCAGATATTTGGAAGTTTGAATCCCCTCCACCCATTCACTTCTACATGTGCGTCATTTTGTTCAGGATCGGGGGTCGCTGGATCACTCTGCACAATCTCAGTCAGCCAACGACCCTAAACGCTGTTACGTCAACACAACTGGACATTATTCCTGAACTGTGGGAGGAAGCTGCAAACCCACATGGGAGCAGGATTCACAGGAGAGAGGCTGTCATCACTCCATTCCTTTTACGACAGGGAGAGGAGTGCTGACAACCTGCGACCTACACTTTGATTAGCTTGTGGGTTCCTCGGGGCAGGAACCCGTCTCAGGTAAACCCTGGTCTAGTTGGTCACCAGTCATACATCACAGGACTGACAAATAAATGCTGGTCTGCGGGGCGTAACTGGAACACCCTCTGAAAACCACCATCCATCTACACTGGTATACTGGTTTAATGATCAATGTCCAATAGCGTCCTTAAAAAAAGTACCGAGCAGGTATTGGTGCATGTAATCTTTTGTAAACCTCTTGTACTGTATCACTTTTTTAATTAATGGAACAGATCATTTATCATTTGATTGTCCAATTTAACAAAAAAATCCAAAAATGTGTAACAAAAAATGTGAGACAATATTTAATCTACTTCCTGTGACTTGATATGAATTAAAGTAATTATGTTGAACCCTTTCCAGGTATTAAGGGCAGAGATCAGAATGACCCGGGGCTGAGGGTCAGGGATTAGCGCCTTGGGAGGGTTAAGCAACACAATATGGTCTCATATCAAATGTGACATATAGCTGATATGAGCAAACATTGAATCTTCATCCAGATAATCCATGTCACGTTGTATTCTGATTTACACCCATATGGACACAGATGACATTCAGTTTTAACTCATATTTTTATTTTCAAATAGTCACATCTGACGTAATGAATATGTGTAGTAGTGGCCTTATACAAATGTGTTATTTTATCATTAATCAGGTGCTTGAAGCCCATCACACGTTTGCTTACTTGTTATTGTGGATGTCTGTCTCAAAGAGATGTCTGGAGATGAAATGGTACTCCACACCTTCACTCTCCTGGTTCCTCTTGGGCCGACTGGTGTCTGAGAGAGAGAGAGAGAGAGAGAGATTAGCTCAAGCCCAGACTGTCTGACTCACTGCTGGAGAAGAAACAGCTCTCAACTGAGCCACATTATAACGACGCTGGAAGTCTTAAAAGCAGCAGTATGGGCCATGCCAGCCCTTGTATATGTTACTATGTAATAGCACTGTAAAATACACAACCAGCAGCGCTGCAGCACAACACGTAGCTGCCTAACAGACATTCAGCAGAGGTTTACTGTGTCTTATTAAATTTGTCTCTTGTAATGTGCCTGCAGGAACAGAAGCTGCAGCGTTAGCCGCCAGCGTTACTGAGCTTGAGAGCTCTCATTAAGGTCAGGTCTGCATTCATAAGGACATACACAATAAAACCTCGCTGTAAAATAGGTGGTGGGGGCGGCACGTGGAGAGAACGTGAGCGGGAAGCTCTGCTGGATTTGTAAGGGTCACGGGATCGACTCACACTCTGGCTCCTTTCAGGGGGTCAGAGAGGGCAGGTTCACACCCGGCAGACACTCCGACCGCTTCCAAAACAAACTATTAAACTTTTATCACCTGCAGGCATCTCTGCCAAGTTCTGCTTCACGCTCCTCAGAGCTGTTCATGTCGTCAGCGTGTTGAGGATGTGCCCCTGAAGTGGACTGGTGCTTTTCCCTAAAACGGTCCAGACTATTCTACAGGGCTCCTGGAGAACCGGTGGTGTGGTTCCTGCAGCTGGCTGATCCACTGATCAATGGCTCCAGACAACAGTCGCATGCCCTCCATTCAACTCTCAAGAGTTACACCAACACCATCCACTGTTTTTGCATCTGCTTTATGGCACATAAAATAATTACAGTGCAACAGAAGAATGCAAACCCGTTTGTTCATAAATCATGGAAACTATCTGTAAGTTTGGATTGGAATCAAAACGTTTACCCCTCGACTCCTAAAGCCCTACTGCGACGCGCCCTCTGTTCCTTAGACGGCTGTTTACATTTTACAGCGACAAGCTGAGAGGAGGGAGAGGAGAAAAAAGTTTAAACTGGGCCCACAAACCTTTGGTTTCACAAACTCCAGCTTTAATTAACAGAAACAGACTGAATGGGAACCAACAGTAAGTGCACGTGTCTACGAGCAGGAACCAGACTACCTTCTGAGTTTCTTCCTCTCGATGAGAGCCAGGGCTCGTTCTGTACGTCTGACAACAACTAAGAGACCTAGTGAGGAAAATGAGATTTTGATTCCAGTGACATTTCAAGTGTCACATCTCAGCTGGGACACTAATCTGCCAAACAGCATATAGCAAACAGCAATCAGCATCAGCAGTCCTCATATTTCCTTGAAATCCATGTCGCAGCTTCCCTACAAGCCCCAGATGACAACTACGCAATTAATAGTGCCTCTGCCCTCCTTAAGAAAAGCACAAACCAAGGAGATTTATTCGTCCCAACATGCTGGCTTTGGGACATCTGAGAACTGCATAAAAACTACCGGGAACGTGTGGAAATCCAGTCTTTTTCAGCAAACTTGGACGGTGTTCAGAATCGTAGCAAGCTGTTGCTGGGCCCTTAAAAGGACAAAAAAAAAGGAAGAGGCAGCGGAGGAAAGAGAAATGAGAGGAAAAAAAAAGAGGATTAAGTTTAGAAAGAGAGCAGAGTGGGTAGAGTTGCCAGTTTATGAAGCAGTGGAATGGCATGTCTTCAAGAGACAGAAAAACAGCTTCCTCCATCATTTGGAGCTTGTCAGGCAGACTGTGAAAAGCTGACAATTACACAGGAGGAGAAGCAGCCGCCGGCATCCACGGGATGAGCAGTGCAGCCTCAGATGTCTCCCTCTGTGTGTGTTTGGCTCTCAGACGTACGCAAGCCAACGTGCAGCAACTCAACTAGCCACCCTTCTTCCAGAGGGATCCTTTGCTTTGTTTCTGGGTGCACTGGGGCGCTCTCACAGCGTTCACTTCTCACTGTTCCCAGTTCAGGCGTGTTGGTGGACAGAAGAGGAGAGGGAGGAAACTCATCTCTATGACAACGCAGCTGTGGTGTCAGAACTCAGGAGGACCCAGCATGACACAGAGACAAATGTTGAAAATGCTGCTTCCAAACTTGTTTTCCACTTATGTGATCTTTACCAGAAAGTTGACATTAACGTGGAAGTGCTGCTCTCTTGCAGGTGGACGAGAAAACAGTGTCAGAAAATAAAGCTTTTGATGACGATGGAGCATTTTCATAAAAAAAGAACAGACCTCAAACTCATTCTCTTGGTTATAATGCCCTTCCTTGTTTGAACTTTTGATTTGATACACAATATAAAACAGAGACAACATAAACAGTATAAAACAACAGTTCTGTGCAGATCAACTAAAGACTATAAATAATAATGAAATATGGAGAAATACAGTCTGCAGAGTGGTGGCTGAAAATGTTCACGGTTGTTTTCAGATCAGCGTGAGGTTGTTAATGTTCCCAAGTACATGTCACAATTGACTGTATTAATCATCTTAAAGGGGAACAATCCATGTGGCTCTTCAGCAACAGTGAAGGAACGCAGACAAAGACTAATAAACGAATACTACAAATGCAGAAGACAGTTCAGGAGAAAGACTGGAAGGCAAACTATATATAAGTGAAAAAGCTGCGTCATACGTGCAGAAACAGCCAAAGCTCGACTTCAGCGGCATGAGAGGAGTGAACTTACGTGGGATGGTCACACCGAAGTGCTGAGGGTCAGAGATCAGCAGCTTCTTCTTCAGTTCGTTCATGCCGACACCTGTTGGTCCTGTGAGAAAACGCAGAAACACAGCATGAAACTGTCTCCCAGACGCTTCAGTTCCTGTCAGAGGTCACATGGAACCACGCAGAAGACCACCTGACCTGATGCAGGACAGATGAGAGATGAGCGAATGAAAACATCAGTAGGAGGAGAGATGAATGAATGACAACATCAGTAGGAGGAGAGATGAGCGAATGAAAACATCAGAAGAAGGAGAGATGAGCGAATGACAACATCAGTAGGAGGAGAGATGAGCGAATGACAACATCAGTAGAAGGAGAGATGAGCGAATGACAACATCAGTAGAAGGAGAGATGAATGAATGACAACATCAGTAGGAGGAGAGATGAGCGAATGACAACATCAGTAGGAGGAGAGATGAATGAATGACAACATCAGTAGGAGGAGAGATGAATGAATGAAAACATCAGTAGAAGGAGAGATGAATGAATGACATCAGTAGAAGGAGAGAAGAATGAATGAAAACATCAGAAGAAGGAGAGATGAGCGAATGAAAACATCAGTAGGAGAGATGAATGAATGAAAACATCAGAAGAAGGAGAGATGAATGAATGAAAACATCAGAAGAAGGAGAGATGAATGAATGACATCAGTAGAAGGAGAGATGAATGAATGAAAACATCAGAAGAAGGAGAGATGAATGAATGACAGGGTCATTTCTTCCTCAAAGTTTTCTGCTTGGTTAATATATTCAATACACTTTTTAATACATTCAGTGAAATTAAAATACAATTATCATTTTATGTATAATAATGTATAAAATGTTCAGTGAAGCACAACAAAACCTTTATAGATTACTGGCACTGAGGGCTAAAATTAACGAGTAATTAACACAGCAAGTAATGATCAGACGTAACATCTGCAGCCTGATGTAAATGCTTAGAATATTTTTAAAATATTCTTTAATTTCATATGATGAGGCCAAATACTTGATGTTCAGGTGGGTTAGGAGCTTTCAAAATAAAAGACATCAAAAACATGTTCAAATCATTTTATGGTTTCTAAAAAACACACAATAAGGGACTAAAATTAAAAGTTCATTTTAAAGTTCATCTTCATTCTTCTTTCTTTCTTTCACCCCTCCCCAAACCAAAATAAAATAAATATTTATAATATCCCTGAACTTTTATTTTATTACTGTTGTTGGTTTTACTTGTTAAACTTTTTACATAACTGGTTCTTCTCTTTTGTATTTTTGCATGATGTGATGATGATGCAGCGCTGAAGACAAAGAAAAAATGACATACTTTACATGAAGCGGATAACACATACGGACTATCTGAACCGCATTACTCTCCCATAAATATCTGCTCTTGTGGCACGACTTGTATGAATTTAATCTCGTATTTACTTGAGCAGAACCTGAGCAGAGACAGTTGATTTAATACAAGACATTTTCAGTTCCAGTCGAGTTTAAACTTCTGTTTTCTTTGGCAGCACATGAAACCAGGGTCACATAGAAAATAAAATTTACCAAAGAAAAAAGAAAAGGAAAAAAAAAAGAAGCTTTTTTCCACACTGTCGCCAGTCAGCTGGATTTTCCATCACATCCCCACTGGGGGAGAGGAGGCAACGAGTGGGAGGGTGGAGAAAGCAGGAGAGACAATTGAGTATTGACGACATATTGATTAATGTGAGGTTCATAGAGCTGAGCGCCTCTGGCCAACAAATAACAACGGCCAATACGGGAAAAAGCGCAATATGAGTAAAAAAATGGTCACATTGAGGAACCAGCTGTTATGTCAAACATGTATAAGCAGTTATCTACTGATGCCGATGCCAGTGCTTAAAAATAAAACAATGCAAGCCAAGACAAGAAATCAGTCTTACAATACAAGTGCACGCCCTGGCGCAGCGTCTCTGCGTGGACAGTCGGAGACGCAGCTCGATCTGGGCTCCAGATTCCTCACATGCCTCAAGTTCTGGGCAGACGCTACAACTGCATCAAACCCGATTGGAAATTCATTTCTCCAGGCAAATGTGTTTAGCAGAACGCTCCTCTAAAACAAACGGACAATGAGTTCACTCAGCGGCGTGGATTCACTCAGGGTGCTCAACATTTCAGTCCTGTCATGATCCACAGCCTGATAACCGGCGTGGACAAGTTTACCTCACATTCACAGCCATGCCCCCCCCCTAACCTGCACACACTAACACATGGTTTTTTATCTGATTTTGGATAAAAGCTGTTTCCTCTGTGCTCGTCTACACTACAGCGAAATAACAATAATGATGATGACAAGAGGAAGAAGAAATTTGTTTGGTACGACAACGCTGTCCAGTCTGGGTTTCGGCGGTAACCATCCCATATAAACAAGTACATGCTGCAAGACAGCAGCCGTCTCAGCTGAGGAGAGAGAGGCATTTCAGAGAGAACCCGAGGACTGAGATCCTGGGGGATTTATTAAGATGAGGAAATGGAGTTCATTTGAATTTGTTTCAGCAGCGCTGGAGGAATGCAGCGGCTCTGTTTGAACAAGGCTCTGCACCATGTTGTTGTAGGTGCTGAGGGTGGCAGAGCCTGCTTATACAGGGTCCTTTATGAGCCCCTATCAGTGGTGCAGACAGTCCGCCCAGCAAGCCACAAACCTCCACGCAGGCTGAGTCTGAACGTGGACGTCAGGGGACCAGCTCCGGCCCTTGCTTTTACTCACAACTGAAGTTCTTCACACTTGTTCATTGCTGCCTCGTCCACCACTTACAGTATCAATGAAGCATGGCAGCAGACCTTCTTCAGAGTCCCTCAGACACTGGTTAAAGCTTTTTATATACGGCAGCACCGCCTGCCAAGGAGGCCCAACAGACCCACCAGTCTGTCTTTCACAAGCATTTCACCTCTCTCACCGCACCGCTTTGTGCATTGTTTGTTTTTAACAATGCTCCAATACAGCAGTAACATTATAAATCTGTACGCTGCAATAAAGGAGGCACAATTCCTGCGTTTTTCCAGACTGAACTTCAGCATTTACATTATGTTTATAAGCGTCTCCCTCCTTCTGCCTCTGTCTGTCCTCACAGATTGCTTTGCCTCTAAAAGTGTCAGACTTCATTACCGCTCTCATTAGAGAGGCTGCCTTTAACATCGAGAGTGTAATAACTTTCAGGCTAAACAAGGAGAGCGTCTCAAGGCCGAGCCCAGCGGCTGCAGGCTTCAAGGCTGCGTTAAAGTTCCTCTCGTCCGAGGCGGGCGACGTGACGCTGCAGTGCTGCATCGCCTGCTCAGATATCTAGAGGATAACAGCGACCACAATTCATTTACTGAGCAGGTTTTCAACAGAGAAGGTTTCATAAATACTTCCAATTTTACATATTTGGATACCATTTATGACATATGTTGAGGCTAAACCACAAATTTAAACCTTTCAAATGATCAAAAACTTACTGTGAGTTCATAGTGTTGAGTTACAGGGAAATGTGGAAATCCACACAGCATTTTGTCAGGTTAAATAATCAGATTTCTCTCAAAACCATCAGTGGTTTGGTCAAACTATTCATAGAGTACGTAAAAATATATTTTCATTGGCTGACTTATTTGAAATGTACAAACGCCCAGATAAGCATCTTGATTTGTCTTTGAAACAGATCTCAGGCTTCATTCATGCCGGGCTGCGTTCAGATCTGGGAGGTGGGTAGCAGGTCATTCATTAGCGGGTACGTGGACATGTGTGTTCACTTTAATGAAGAACTGCCTTCAGGCATTAGCGAAAAGCTTTAGAAAAGAGGAATGTTTGATACAAAAACAATGTGCGGGGAAGGTGCTGGGCTAAAGAGTGGAAAAATAACAGGACTGAAGCCAAATCAGGCACCGAGGGCCGTGTCCTGTCTGCAGCTCCTGCAATAACGCAGACTTTACTTCTCTGAAGACCTTTTCTCAAAACACTTCTTCAGCTTGGCTCGCCCACGTTAAAAACTGCAAATGAGCTGCAATAAGAACAACACTGGTGAACTCTGACCCCAAATCTGAAAAAGCTGGACCGACGTGAAAAAAGGGAGCAGTAAATTTGGTTTCGTTGTAGATGCTACGAACCCAAAATACTTCACATTTTTACTTCATTTTTTAATATACATCCATTTTTGCATTTCAGCCCTGGAAAACAAAGTTAGTAAAGACCTTTTAAAAATACTGAAAATGCATGTTCAGGTTGATGACACAAAGCAATGAAATGATTCAGTTACTGAGTCCTGCAAACGTCCTCAGGTGTGTTGTTGCACCTCTGGATTTAAAATGATAATTATGCATTCTTCACTAGGGACAACTGCTTTAAGGTGGAATAACTGAGGTGGAGAGCAGCTGCTTTAAGGTGGAATGACTGAGGTGGAGAGCAGCTGCTTT